>ARYC01001535.1:0-91128 GCA_000711775.1 Oxytricha trifallax | reverse complement strand
ACTATTAATGCAAAGAATTCAATAAAGTTTTCCCTTACAAGTAAACTTATAAGAGACACTTGAGAGATATACACAACGATATGCCAGGGTTATATCTCAAGCATTAAAAGAAAGAAGGGAAGTATGTCTGTGAGTTCTGTGAAAAGCCATATTCTCATACTAGAGACCTCAAAGTGCACCTAAAGAAAATGCACAATTAAAGTTTTGTCTTTATTCATGAACCTACAGGGAATAGATTCCTCTAAAAGAGGAGATCAAGAAACCCAGTGGAGTCTCTTAGAGTTGAAGTCTAGAAGTAAGTTAAAATGAAGAAAGCAGTCAAGAACTTTCCAGTCTCTGAGATCAACAAAATTATGGTTAAAATAGAGGCAATGAAGATTCCCATATTAAAAATTATTGACTTAGATTCTTGGCCTAGAAAGCTACCTCACTCTTGAAGATAAAATAGAGAAGAGAGTCATTACTGATGAATAATATGCTTACAAGATATATCCTTTCAATTACTTCCTTGCTGATGACAAGTTCCAAATGGAATTTGCTAATGAATATTATTCTCTATAAAAGGCAAAGTTAAATGAGTGTAGGCATATCATCTAGCTTGATGCTACTTTACTTGGTAAAGATCATGTAGCCTTCAGGCTTCTACTTGAAATGACTTACAGAGAATTCTTATCTGACAATAGATGTCAGAGATAAATTAGCTAGATAGTATAGCAGATAGTTGAAGGGATGAAGAGCTTCACAAGCTAGGTTATGTTCATAGAGACTTAAAGCCAGAGAACATCATGATGAACTTTCAGCCTGTTTGAGTTTATATTATTGACTTCGACAGAGCTCAAAGAGTGCAAGCCTCTGCATTAGGAAATGTATACGGCACTCCTGGATATTTTCCAGAGAGAGAGGATTGGAGAGATGGAGAGACTTAATGGGATATCTGGGCTCTAGCAGTAATAATAATGAGAGTGACATGCCAAGAAACGATTACTTTAGCTGCAGGGGTGAGAGAGATTCTAAGTAGAGAATCAAACAATATCTCGATAAAAATAAAATAAATGGGGGTCTCAGAGAACTTGCATACTCAACTATTATCAAGCCAAGCTAAGAGAATTAACAAACAATAGAAACACCATCAACTTAGAAAGATAAAATTCAGAGAACTGCCACATGACTCTAAGCTTATGTTTGTGTGAAATATTTTAAAAACTCGCTTGTTATGTTCACTTAAATTACTAATATTTAAACATTAAACTCCTACATAAACCCATTATAACCCTAATAAAGTATGCACTAATAGTCTACTTTTATCAATCAAAAACTCAATCAAACTACTGAAAGGGTTTTGGGGTTTTGAATAATGAGGATAAGTATGACTAATTTGGCTGAAATCCGGATTGGAAATCTTTAAACCAATACGATTGATGATAAAATGGTTAAAACTATCTAGTTTTCAATTCAATTATAATTATCTAATAATTTACCAGATATAAAGTAGCGTATATAGATAACATATATAATTTCGCAATTGTATAGTAATTTAATCAGCAAATCACCATTCTCTGTCAAAAGATATCAATAACGCATTTAGCTAAAATAGAAGTTATATAATACTCTATCCTTCTATTTCTCTCTAAAAATAATTAATTTACACATTAATTTAAATCCTATTTTAAATGAAATTACTAAAGGTATTTAAAATATTGAAATGGAGACAATAATTTAGACCTGAACCTTATATTAATATATACATCTTTATAATATTGAAATAATATATTGTTGGTGGAATTATCTGTTCTTTTACTTAATATATGTATATATTGATAAGAATCTTTTCGTTTATTTATTGCTGAGAAGTGAGCGATTAAATTTAATATTCATTTAATCTATTAAATTATTTGTATGACTAAATATTTACACTTTTGAGGTAATTCATACCATAGGAGTATTTATCATAAACCACTTAGTTTCTAATGCAAATTTTATTAGCAATTCCTACCATAGCTTAGGTTAACAAATCCTCCTGGTAAGTTCATTTGGCTTGTTGGCATTTATTCGAATGCCTGCATTTCATCGAAACCTTTGAAAGCCACTCTGTAGTCTTAGACATCCTTAGCATCGTATTTGCCTATTTAATAAATTACTTACTTGATATTATTGACCAATAGGTCGTCACTTAATATATGAGGGCTTTTTCTTAATTATAGTATGTCTTATTTTTATTAACATATCTATATTAATATAAAGTTGAGTAATGATTGAATTCTAGAATATTATGAAGTTATATAAATAAGATAAAAGTTTTTCTATATTAATTTTCTTTTTCTGATATTTTTTATTAATAACTACTAGTAAATTTATATAAATTGGCAGCTGCTCTACTAATATTTTCGTTGCTATTTTCCCCAAATAAAAACTTTGGATATTAGGATATAACACACAATTACATTGAGTAATTCAAAAAACAAAAAAATCTACAGAACAATTGATTTTAAACATTATTCATTGCTTTTATTGAGTGAAGCTACACTATAATACTATTATAGGAATACATTCGAATTGTTGAAATTAAATAAAATAAAATAAAAATAAAAATAATTTGTGGCAGTTAACTTTATCCAAGCCTAGACAATATCTAACTCTTTCGATAGATAATCAAATTAGCTGAATTTTACTACTGGCGCTACTATTTTATCGCATCCCCAGACTTAGTTAACTCGACTTTAATTGGAAAGCATCTATTTACTTGAATTATAGGCATCCAATTAAAGTCGAGTTAACTAAGTCTGGGGATGCGATAAAATAGTAGCGCCAGTAGTAAAATTCAGCTAATTTGATTATCTATCGAAAGAGTTAGATATTGTCAAGGCTTGGATAAAGTTAATTGCCACTATTTATTATTATTTTAATTTTATTTATTAATTTCAACAATTCGAATGTATTTCTACAATATTAGTATAACATTTCTATTATAATAAAATATATACGAAAGAAATCTATAATTTTATTATGATTTTAATCTATGAATTTTATCAAGTGGAAATTATATATATATAACTTAAAATGACTATAATTCCATTTAATAAGATATAATTATTCATAAACATTATAATTACCATAAGTGAGGACATCTTCATAAATATTTAATTGAAAGTGATACAATCAAATTTATTAGAAATAGAGTTATAAAATTTTATTATCCATAATTATTTTTTTCTATCAATTTAAGAGAGATGAAATCAAAAATTATCCAACAAAGTTCTTTCTAAATACAGTAATGATAAAATTATTAAAGATTTTTATTTTATTTTCAATGCAATAAATCTCATCGAAATTATATCACAATCCCTTCAAGAGCTTCAAAAGTAATTAAACAGAGATAGACAATATTGGCAGATAATAATGGCTCGCAGTGAAAGTCTAGCTAAATTCAGCCTAATCTACTTAAAAAATAGAAATAGAGAAAGAATTGATGGTATCATGTAATTTTCTCTGAGAAAATACATAACATATTAATATGGATTTTTGTCTGATAAGTATTTTATTATTTTAATTTTTGGCAATTAAAATTTAATATTTGAACTAGTTTAGTAAATATATATATATATCTATATTTTATCTGATTTTGAATTTTGACGAAAGAATTTATATCTTTTTGTTATATTTTTAAAACTGCCTTAATGAAATAGTGTAATATATCCCTATTAGACTATGGATTTAATTATATTATTATTATTTTAGTTATTTATGACTCAAGTCTCCTCGATATATCCGTCCATTCAATCCCAGATTCCAAAAAAATCTGCATATCTAAAATATTCCAAACTCTTTTTCAGCCACCCTAGCTGTAAGCTAGTATTTTATATGGCATTATTACCATGCAAAAATAAAAATTGTTGAATATTAGCAATATACTAAATAAAATAATGCTAAAGGCATATATGGTTATTATATATATTCATTTGATTAATTGACGAGAATAATTTAGACAAATCGACTGTTGAAGTTGAATTTATATAAATAAATTCATCGAGCTTAGTATAAAAATACCACTATTATTAATATTTATAAGAATTTAAATAAAAATTATTTTAATTTCTTATTCATAAATATTAAGTTATTAAAAAGCATTTACTACTAAATTTATAGGGTTTCCTTTTTGAATATTGGACATTAAAGATGTTAATATCTTAAATGAGTTTTAATTTACTAACTGATAAATGAGTCTTTTCATTACTCACCATGCAATAACTTTGAAATAATCGACAAATTTATAGATATAAACAACTTTTATATGTTTTAAAAAATTTATAGTTAGTCCAGTAAGTATCAATTAAATTTAAACTTAAAATGAGTGGTATAACTATATTTAAGAAGTAAGTTTTGAGGGTAAATCGCTGAACCTATACCTATGTCGACTTTATTTCATTTTAATTATTGTGTTGTTATTTTTATCTATCAAATACACATTTCTATTTTTAAAAATAGTTATTTATTATTTTGCGTTCTCATTATAAACCCCATTCTCTATCAACAAGTATAATTTTAACAAAGACAGAATTCATTAAAATTTCTGTAATTTCATATTCTGCTAAAATATGAAATCAAAAGAATATATATTAAAGTGTTAAATAAACTTTGCTATTTAGTTTTGATATATGATTTGATATGAATTATCATGAAACAAAAGATCAGAGATAATATTTGCAATAAGTCTGTGGATATCAAAAGCAAAAGAATTAAAATCCAATGTTTTAGGATATGCAATTACATCATTTGTATTTAATAATTGGTTGTTTATCTATGCTAATTAATAATTCATTGATAACTTAAAATTTAATGAGAAGATTAAAACTGTCTTTTTTTATCTTGATGTTAATAATCCTCTAAATAAATTCAATAAATAAAATTAATTTATAATCAGGCAGTTGAGATTTAAAGGATATGAACAAAATGTTATTTTATAGTTTTGCAATTATAAAATATCTATGATAAATTATAAATTAAAATGATAAATTTATTTTGAATTTTAACTGTAAAGAATTATTTATTATTATTTATATTTAACATATAATAAATTTGGATATAATAGATACAATCAAAAGTATTGTATATTATATGCATGATTATATTTAAATAAAAAAATTAAATGAATTAATTACTTTTTTTCTCAGAATAATTTTAGATTTAATTTAAAATACCATTAATAATAAAAATGACTTATGTATTTTATTACAGATTTTGAAGTTATAGAGATATTTGCTGGTAAATATAACAAAATACGACTAAATAGAAATAATCCTATTTTACAATCATTCTATATATTCATATATAAATAATGTATATATGGGACCCTTAAAATTTACTTACACTTGCAAGCATAGTGTTATATGCAGATATAACATGCTTAATTTATGATGACATTTTTTTTATTTACTTAAGTCAAAAATGACACATCTTGCATAATCTTAATATTATGAGTTATTAATTTAATAAGGACCTAGTTTATTATTTTATTTGGCAATGACAGATCCCATATTTTTTAAGTTACGCCCAATAATTAGGATGAAGATTTCACAGCAGATCCATAAAAAAAATGAAGCTTTACAGTTTGTGAATAATTGCGCAAATTCTGTTAAATGCATCATTAAAAATTCCTATTTTTTAAACTTATTTTATAAATTTAATTTCAAAGTAAACATGAAACAGATATTACTAATAATTAACTCACATCTAGGTCCTTTGATAATTATTTGTTGTTAGGATTAAGTCATTTCGTTTTCATTATATTAGCGAATTTCTTTTTTTCCTAACTTTCTTTTTCTGCCTTTTCTTTTCCACAATCTTAGGTTCTTTCCTTATCTGTTTTTTCTTTCCAAGTCTGAAAATGATGATGAAGTAGTCATCTATCTTTTAAAGATTCATGATTTGGTTTTCGTATTATTTAATTTAAAAGCATTAGTTTATTTATATTTTCTATAGATCGTGGTAATGAATTGAACTTTGTGTTTTTATCAAGGCTGCCTTTTTAGGTAGAAATTTTAATTGGGACAATATGGTTCTGTTGTGACGGCGTAGTATTTATCGTAAAGCTAAATGGAGTGTGGATTCATTTGATAATTTTTAAGATCTTTGTCTTAACGCTATTTGACGGTAGGACCTGATGCCTTGTTGTTGTCTTCTAGGTCTGAGAATGTTTAGACACCGCTGGCTAATGAATGTTTGTAAGGCATTTATTGTGGTGGCAGTAGGCGTATGATATATATTTAAATTTAGCGTGCTGTGAATGCAATTCTGGGTTATTTTAATATCATTGCGATTCTATACTCTCTAACATCTGTTCCCAAGTGGAATTTAATATATTGTTGCTATATCTCCTTATTATTGTATTCATAAATGACATTAGCAAAAGTAATTATTGTTCATTTTTTGTCCAATAACATTTAATAATATTCCAGTATTATATTTTAATTATTAATTCTTAATTAGAAATTGATTTAACTTAGTCTGAAAAATTGAATAAGTTAACACAGATAATATGAGTTTTAAAAATCTTTAATTTTAATATTTCTTTTATGTCTTTTTACAATTTTGAAATTTCTAAATTAAATATCATCCATTTCCATCAACCACTGTATCAAATACTTCAACAACAAACCCAGAGCCCCAAAAGCTTTGTAATCACCAACAGAAAAATTATAATTGCCACTAAATTGGCAATACGCTAAGTCAAACTACAAGTCAAAATTCTGTTTGCACAATAATATCATTTGGTTTTTATATATGGATATTGTGATTAAATTTTCTTAATTATTAAATAGAAAATCTTTTTAACGTATTTAAATTTTAAGTATCTAATATCTGGTCCGTCCTGACTTGAGATTGTAAATCTTGATCCTTGGTGTCTTCATCTTTTCAGCTTTGAACTTCTTAGATTGATAGGTTATCTAAAGATGAGAAAGATGGACAGATGAAGTCTTCCGTTTGCTTCCTCTTTGACTAGAGTATACTTATATGCACTAACTCATGTAAATTTCTTCCTTATCAAGAACAGCTAGTAATCTTTGGGATATCTAGAGGGTTGAATGATGGAAAGCGGATATGAGCTTCAGATCTAGTACCTGTTTAGGGATAGTAATCATCTGGACTATAGTAATTTGATAATCGTGGGTAGAGAGGGTCTTTTAATGTGTTTGTTGTTGAATTTTAAATACAAGAAACTTTTAGGGAAAGTGAAGTAAATAAGGGGAGATGTACTTTAGGGCTCCATATGTAGTAAAATTCAATATATCAGCTTAGACATGTAGGTAGACCTATGTTACACGATTGCTCTAATGCTAAATAGATATTGACTTCAGTAGTGTAACCCTTAATGTAGTGACAAATGACATTGTATTGAACTTATAGTCAAACAAGATATATAAATTGATTCTTAAAGTTTTCAATATAAGTGTGATAATACAAAAATATCATTAATATAATTTATTTTATAACCAATTAAAGAAGCGCTATGAAAACTATAACAAATGGATTTTAAAATATAAATTATTATATTATAAGATAATAAATATAGAGCAATTTAGTACACAAGTTTTTATATTTAAACGAGGTTGTGGAATAATAATTATTTTCAATCTATCTGGTAAATCAAAAAAAATAATGGACAATATTTCTCATCTTTAATTGCCTTAGAAAAAATCAGGATTATAAATTCGAAATTTCGCACATCAGATATAATTTTAATTTCATAAAATTGTCTTATTTTTTATGTATATTATAGGCAGACATTGAAGTCATCTTCTGTATAATTCTCTTCAATTGTTGGTGATTTCGTCATAAATTCTGGCTTGCTCATCAGTGATTATTTTTATAAGAATTATTATTAAGTTTGAAGTGTAACTTTTAGAGGAGATTTATATTTCTAAACCTAGACTATATTATAATCCGGGATTACTTCTAAGACCATTGAAGGAAGCTTTGAATCAATATAAAACCCAAATAGTAAAGTATGAAAAAATCGTGAATATGAAAATAAATTTATTTATTTTATTTTATTTTTATTATTATTATAATTTATAATCATTTCGTATCTTTTTTATTAATACACTTGTGTATACGATTTTATATATATTTATGGTACTTTCTTTAATAACTGAATAGTAACAAACTTTTAATGTGAGATTTGAATAAATTTATTTCTGAAATGCCCTCTCGTAATTATTATAACAATTTTTCGTAATTCATGATCTTTCCTACACCATCTCGAGACCCCTAAATCATTAAACCCCTTAAGATTGTTTAATTAATTTTGATTTAGCCAATAAAATTTTATAATATATAATGGGATATATAAATACATTACACTTCACTGGATATAAAAATAAAATTAACATAATAAATAATGAAACAATTAAAAATATGTAAAAAGTACTGCCCAATCTGTAACTTAGAAGTTTGTTTAATCGCCATCTATGTCAAAGTTTTGACTGAGAACTCTACTGAAGAATAACTCTACCCACACCTATATGAGAAAATATATGAAGATAAATACTACTACAACTAGCAATTTGAAGATATAAGAGTCACAGATGAATCTTATTAATTCTATAAAAATTGAATATATTTGGAGCAGATTATGTATCACAAAAAATGAAAAATTAAATAGAATTAAGAATGACTCATACAAAAATTATTTATAACTAGCAAGAGTTTTTTAATGAAGAGATAGATGATTTAGGTTAAATATTATTAAAATGATTTATCCCTTTATATCAAAACACCCATATATATATATGTAGATAATTATCACAAGCGGGGTCCCAAGAGACCTCAATGAGCTTTAATTATTATTATTATAATAATATCTTGTAATACCGCCAAAGACACTAGGCCCAAATATCTCAATCTCTCATAGTTTATCAATTCCTCAAGTCCCTCATCGACCAGCTCGACCTCTAGATGCTGTAATGCAGTTGTAAGATTTCCTGGCAAAATCAATATAGGACTAGTATTATTTAAATTTTGGCTCTAATGCCTTCTCGACAATCTAATCATTATAGGGTGGTATTAATGAGAGATATCATGGATGCTGATGCTACCAACTTTGTCAAGTAGGTCACTAGTCAGTACAAAAAGGATGTGATGGATTTAAGAATCGCAATGAGCACATCGATCAAGATCCCACCTTTTCGAGATATACCTCTGAGTTCCAGGAGGTCGTCGAAAAGACAATGGAGGAAACAGTGATTATTTAGATTTTATATTGCTAGCCTAATAACACGACCAAGGATTGAGTTGTAATCCTATACAGCATGAGCATCTAAAGATACCCCAATAGTTTCAGGAACCTACAGATGTAAACCTTTAAACTATTATACCTATCAATTGGATCGAGATGTAGCCTTCAACGGATGCTGGTATGAAATGCTCCTATTCTTAACCAATTTTCCTATCAGTGGGCAATCTCTTTAGACCTTCATGATAAATTTAACAACCTAGTGAAGGTAATAAAAAAATCTAACAATCAGCTGATCAATTCCAAAAACCTTGCAAGCAGGAACTTTCAGAGCAAATACTAATTAAGAGAACCATCAGCAAGACTAACTGATGTTGAACTCCATGAAATGTAGGTTAGGGCTTACAATGACGGACCAAGGCATATCTAAAATTACTACTTTATGACCTTGACCATGCTTACTGCCGTGAAATGAGAGAATATAGATGTAAGGAAAGTGAAAAAGAATTAATAGCTTCGAATGTACTATTATCAGGTTAAGCAATTCTATTAAATGCATAGCATATGTTCTTAGTCCTCCTCAAGACATTGCTTAGGATGAAAGAGTTGGTCTGTTTGACGTTTAGTCATATAGATTTTATCATCATGAATCAAGAACAAATAATTAATATAGAAGCTGGAGATCTAGGACTTGAGCTCCAGTAAGCTCAATAGATCAATACTATACCATGTCTAAATAATAATTATATACCCCATGAGTGCTTGGAATGTCATTCCTTTGAGGCTTAGGATGTCATGGCTTTGCTACAAATTATTAAACACTCTTGAAACAATTGGAAAACCTCCAGATTAAGAGAAATTTTCAAAATGAAATCACAATAGTGACTGAGTTATTTACTTCCAATGTAAAAGCAAATTGTCAAACTTTCTCAACTTGTATAAGCATATTTACAAGCTTCCAAGTATCAGTTATGATTTATAAGTAATAGATAATTTGATATAAAGGTACTCGTATGAATCATGATCATACGCAGGTGGAGAAAGTACACTCACTTAAAATTTAAGTTACAAAAAGCATATCTATAAGTTATTTTTTTAGCGATCTTATCTGGTAGGAACTTTGGTGTCAGTAGTCTAGTGTTTCACAAGTAGACACAATGAAGGGACAAAAAACATAAAATGATAAAATTGATGAACACGATGACAATTATGAAGAAGATAAATTTTTTTATAGATAGATATTTCCATTTTTAGAAATAAGTATTCTTATTAAAGTTAATAGAATTACTAAAATCATAAATTTTAAAAGATTATCTTGCATAAATGCTTTGATGGTTATATAGAGCCAACCTGCTCAGTAATAGAAACTCCTAATTACTCCACCTCCAAAAATTAAAGCACTCTCTCATTTTGGTGCAAATCTTATAAAGGATAGAGACTTCTAGAGAAGACTACTAGTAACAAAGCCACAAATTCTTATAGGGGTCTATAAGAATGTATTTCTTGTATTTTTAATAGAATAAAATCAATACTTTAGAGCAATATGGAGATAATCCTCCAAAAAAGACTAATGATGATGTTTTTATTTACTTATATTTTGGACAATTTAAGAGTTTTAAAAAGTGAATTATTTTGAATCATTTTGATGAGGATATATGCGAAAGTAATTTCAAGTAGAAGTAAAATATTATAATTGATTTAGGAAAATCATATTAAAATTAAATTAATATAATTATAATTAGTTGCAGTTAACTTTGTCCAAATCGAGACAATATGGGCTTCTTTCGATAAAGAATTCAATTTAGCTGGACTTTACTAATGGCGGTACTACTCTATCGCATCCCTGGACCTACATAACGCGACTTTTATAAATTGCATTAAATTTACTAAAAAAACCACCAAAAAAATTGAATTCCTATTATTACACTGCTTTCATGCTATTAGGCAGTACCGCCAATAGTAAAGTCTAGCTAATTTAGAATTCCCTATCGAAAGATTACCATATTAACTAGGTTTGTGCAAAGTTAACTGCCACTAAATAATTTTTTTAATTTAATTTGCCCAAATCAATTTTATTTTAGCAATAATACAATGAGTAAAATTTATTTGAATTTCCAGAAATTATTTAATAATCAAAAAATTATGCACGCTATTTTATTACTAATTGTATTTAAATATATTAGAATGGCAAGTATCTCGAAATCGATGAAATTTGTGATACGTGCCAAATAAATCGAATTAATTAATTGAGTTACTCATATCTGTTTAAAATTAAATTAAGATTTAATAATTTAACGTTTCATATAGGGATCAGTATTAACTTAATTATAATATTTTCAAATATTAAATTTATACATAAAGATTTAAAAAGAATCAATATTTTTTGAAGGATAAAGGTTATAATTATGCATTTGAATAATTTTTAAAAAATGAAACTTTAAATTATTGAAATCTTAATTTCATTTTAAAACGAATATTGGTAACTCAATTAATTAATTCGATTTATTTGATACGTATATCTCAAAACTTCATCGATTTCGAGATACTTGCCATTTTAATATATTTAAAAACAATTAGTAATAAAATAGCGTGTATAAATTTTTGATTATTAAATAATTTCTGGAAATTAAAATAAATTTCACTCATTGTTATTCAATACTTTTGATCAATAGTGAGTTGGACCTTTAAAAGTGTCCAATGATGATGTTTTTAGTTAACTTATATTTTTAACATTTTTCTTCATTAGTCAATCACTGATAACTCAAAGTGATTTGCCTATTTCAAAGAACTAGTCTATTATGCCCGTGGTATGCAAAAAACAAATTCCTTCAGGTATTATAACAAGAGCTAGTATCCATATAGTTTTCAATTCTATATCACAGAGACCAAGAATCTATGTTATAATAAAAAAATGGGTGGGCTGATTGCTTAATGCCAAGCGTAGAAATGCTTTCACTATGAAAGACTAGACATTTTCTGATGTATCGGCTATGTCTTAGGATTTAATCTAAGGATTTAATTGACATTAAGTCATTGAAATTCAAAAGATATATCGACTCTATCTACGAGAAAAGCTCTCACGCATTTAAGCATCCTTCTAAATAACATTTAAAAGTTAAATAATAGGGGGGGTGCAACATCTGCCAGTAGGTAGGTTTGGTATTTCTTGCCTACTTAAATTTTTAAACATCTGCCCAGGATAAATTATGGGTTAGTATACTAGAGTAAAATATTTAAAATTTGCATAGGCATTTTCATAGGGTCGAAATGATAAAGTTTATATATGATTTTATCATAACACTATAATTATTTTATTTTTTATTATGTATAAAAAATATATGACTTTTAAGTTTTACTTTTTTTAATACAAAATAACTTTTTAAATCAAAATCAAGAAGGTTATCATTAGACAAGTTAATATCATATTTAATAATACTCTTGATATGATACCAACTTTCTAATGATAACATCTTGATTTTAGATTGAAAACTAATTTTGTATTAAAAAAAGTAAAACTTAAAAGTCAAATATTTTTTAAACATAATAAAAAATAAAATAAGAATGATTTTATTATTAAATCATATATATTCTTTATCATCTCGACTCTATGGAAATGCCTATGCTATTTTTAATTTCTATACTCAAGTATATTGACCCTTAATTGATCCTAGGCAGATAATTAAATATTTTAAGAAAGCAAGAAATACCAATCATATCTACTGGCAGGTGTTGCACACCCAAAAAGTTAAATTATAGGAAGGGTGGCAAATCATATCTAGGACTTTCTAATAATGATTCCTTCTAGACTAAGGCCAACTCAGGGTAAGTATGGGATTTTCAGTACAACGCATTAAGAGTCTGTTGGCTTTGTTCACCCGGTGAGTCATTACAGACCTCGAGTGGACTCCACATAACGGTTTCCAAGCATAGATGAATGACTTGGCTTTTGAGTCAGGTTTCTTAGGTAATAAGGAGCAAAATGAAGGTGGTGCTCAGTCTTCAAAATGAAATGACGAGAATAAAGCCAACAATAAAATATTTTTCTTCTATTATTAAATTAGAAAGTTAATAAATAGGATGTACATTAAAATCGAGCAAAGACACAAAAACATATTTGGTTCCTTCATTAGATTTCTGAATCCTCTTCTCTCAAATCTCTTAACAGAGTGAGAAGGGTGTCTCCTTACATCCCAAATGAGATTCTCTTTACCAAAGAGACTTGGGGATAGCTCAGACGAGCGGGTTTTCTTCTACTAGCCTCCGACAAGTTCTTAGACCTCTCGAGAACACTAGCCAGCCCCTCATCACTCACCCAAGCACTCATCTCATCTACCCTCACTGATAACGTTGGACTCGTAAAACTTACCAGAATCATCTCCTGGATCCACGACAGAGCGAGGCAAGAATTGGTTCCCTCTAAATAACTTTCTAGTGAAGCCTCAAAAACCGGCACCTCAATCCTAGCCTAAGGCTCACTCCCTATTTAATACCAGGACGATCAGATCTCAGATTCTGATCAGGAATCTGACCAGATGCTATCCGAACAGAATCCACCTGACAAAGAGTTCAGTCAACAACTTGACATCAATTAAGACTATGACCTACACTTTGCATAGACCTTCCTTCCTGAACCTAATAGGAAGGTCCTTAATGACAGCAGCAAAGAATTCCTCTAAGGACTATCGGACTTATCCTCCTTAGACACTGAGACAACAACCGAAGTAGACTAATCTAACATTGCACTCTAAGAACCTACAGAGTTCATGAAAATCCAAATCATAGACTGGTAACAACTGCCCAAGGAACAAATCCTGGACACCATCAACCTAATCCAATTGGCCGCTATGAGCCAAGAAGAACCTACGAATATTCTATACTCATAGTTTTCTCTCTATTTGGAAACCTTAGATAAGCTCTACACAGAGCTTATAAAAACAGTTATCTAGCCCTATTAAATCCTTAGGATTATCTAAAGCAAGAAGTAAACCCCTTTTACTTCCATATACAACTCCCAAGTATACAAGGAACTTTACCTTCGAGCTACTCAGAAGATTGAATCACCAGTCAACGACGACGAAGCCTTCTGGTCCGTCATTACTGCTAAAGTAATTTGGAGAATACTTGTAGCAATGCACTCTAAAACCACCCCTATCCCCGTCCAGAAAAGTGAGGTTGCCTACCTACTCATTGCTCTTTATGCTAAAGCAAGAACACAGCAACACCCATACTTTGATGGAAACCTAGTACAACTAGTACAGAAGATAGCGGGACAAAACTTCACTGAAATGAATACTCACTGGTACAGGATCATGTACCACTGTGCAAATTCACTTAGAATTTGCCAGATCCTGCCATTTATACTATGGCAATATGGTTTTGACCTAAAACAATAACTTAAACTAATGGAGTCGGATGACTTCTTTAATACCATATAATACAAATTTAGAGTATTGGCACAATTACCAACACAGAATCTCAGAGATCTAACAAGACAAGGGTCAATTTCAACCTCCAGACAATGGGAGGGATATGAACTCCTATGAAGGAACTTAAACACTAAAAAGGACCTAGTCCTTTCAAAATTGATATGCTCGGGGGGCTTTAAGCCCTCAATGCGAGTTAATTATTATTATTATTATTATTATTATTATTATTATTATATTTTTCTTCTCCTAGGAAGGGCACTGATGCTACCACAGCGAAGTACTACATTCCCAGAGGCGGTGGACTTAGAATAGTTTTCAAGAGACTTTAGAGGACCTTTACCTCACAAGCTCTGTCATCACATTCGAATGTGGCCCTGCTATGTAGAATTCTTGATTCTGAATAGGTGATATTAATGAGGCCATATTTTTACGGAATTTTTTGTCTTTAGGGTTCTAAACCAAGAATCACGATTGCTTCGTCATTTCATTCTGAAATACGTCAAAGTATAATTGATGGCTTGATTAAATGTTGAAATGTTACAATTTATTTTAGATTACTCATTAATTACTATTAGTGTCTTCCTATTTTGAAAGGTTTATTTCCTGAATCTATTTCCTTTTCATTTTAAGGCAATGGATGGTGATATCAACAGCATAAAGTTTGATGGTATTAGGTAAGTTTAAATATGTAATAGTTTAATAGTATAATCCCGTATCCAATTGAAGGTTATAACTAGATATTTTATTAAATTCATTAAACCTCATTTTAGTTTATATAATAAAAAAAGTGTACAGAGTTGGGTCCCCAAAATTCAAGAATCAAAGCTGACGAAAAAACAAGAATTATATCATATTAGGACAAAAAAATTCCTACATCCTTCGATGACATCATAGAGGACATTCATATCTAAATTAAGAATTACAAGAATTGAACTCATTCTGCAAAGTTCCCTAGCACAGCACAATAAAAGGTATCGTTTCTTGCTCAATCAGGATATAGATAAATTTTACTGATAAGAGATTGATAAAAACAATATTCTAGAATTTATTTTAAATAAATTTTCTATAATAACCCAACTAATTCAATTCAATCTAATGAGGTTTAATATTGTTGTTATCTAAATATTTATATCTAAATTAGTATAATGTTCATTCTCTATATTAGTGCTTATTATTGTTTGAAGAAGACTTATATTTAAATACAGTTTTAATTAAATTTTAAATTTAATTCAAAAATTTCACCCAAATTGAATTAATTTTACATTTTGTTTTTATAAGAATTTCTTTATTTAAAATGAAGATATGATAGCGTTGTCTATCAATGTGTCTCTAGATACCTTCAAACTACTATGAGTAGGAATCACAAATCTCTTCCATTTTACCTTCAGAGTCGATTTAATAAACTTCATATCAATCTATTTTCACAAAGATGCCATTATACTCACTAATAACTTTTCTGAATACTTTCCAGCTTATAAAATTTAAAAATTACAAACAATTTTTAAAAATTAGAAATCTAAATACTTAAAATATTTACTAGTGTATCGCACATTTTGCTAATCATTATTATTTTTATTTGATAAAACATGAGTAATAAATACTCTCTAAAGTATTTCACTAGATCCTTGGTTCAGAAATCAATGCGGGTAGGCTCTTTAAGCACGGAAGCAACAGTACTTCCAGGAGGTATTAGGGGATCAGAGTCTAGAATTACTGCAAGCGTAATACTTTACGCACATCTTTCGAGAGATTGATTACTAGATGAACCTTTCTTCTAATAAAGCTAATGAAAGCTAATTGTAAGTCAATTGTTCCAATTATTATGACAAGTATCTTGGGCATATATGTCCTCAGCGTTTGCACTCTCGACCAAACTAAAATTTTGGGGGGGGGCAACACCTGAACCAGTAACTTTTTTTCATATTTATACCCTTCTTAAAATCCTCTAAATAAGTGACTAAGGTCAATTAAGGACCAATAAATCTTAATTAATCATTAAAATTTACCCTAGACTACTCCCTCGGTCGAAAAGATCAAGTTTATATATAAATTTATCATGTAAATATTCAGTTTTTTTAAAGATTTTTTTCAAAATATTCTTTTAATTTTTTCTTGATTTTTGATTAATATAAGTAGAATACAATTCAATTCTATACTTTTGAGGCATGCATAAAAAGATAAAGTGGTATACCATATCCATAATAAAATATACCATCCACTTTATCTTTTTATGCATGCCTCAAAAGTATAGAATTGAATTGTATTCTACTTATATTAATCAAAAATCAAGAAAAAATTAAAAGAATATTTTGAAAAAAATCTTTAAAAAAACTGAATATTTACATGATAAATTTATATATAAACTTGATCTTTTCGACCGAGGGAGTAGTCTAGGGTAAATTTTAATGATTAATTAAGATTTATTGGTCCTTAATTGACCTTAGTCACTTATTTAGAGGATTTTAAGAAGGGTATAAATATGAAAAAAAGTTACTGGTTCAGGTGTTGCCCCCCCCAAAATTTTATTCTCTTCAACTCTATAAATTTGACTCTATCTTTAATATTTTAGATTCTTAAAGTCCCCCAATTTATTTATCATTAATTTTACGAGCTAACTCAAAAATAATCTTTTGACTTAGCTTCGTAATTTAAATAATTGTGATTAGTTAAAATTATTAAGATTATCTTATAATAAGTAGAATGCAAAAATGTGTACTATAAATACTCACTCTCTTATAAATTATGTAAATGAATATATAAAATATTAATTAAGACACTGTTTTTAATAATCTCGATCCAACAAATATGTTTAAAACAGCATTCGATAAATTTAAAAATTCTCTATGCTATCTTTATATAGAATAAAAAAGATTATTGATAATTACAAGTTTAAAGATTCATTCAAAATTGTCAATAATAAGGAAAGAAAGAAAAAGTTTTCCCAAGAGTAATTTGAATTTTTTTAAATGAAAATGTCATAAATTAAAAGAGTAAAATTCTCTTTAATAGTAAGGGCCAAACTATTTCACTTATGATTCCCTGAGACTAAAATTTTTGCATATTTTATATATAAACTTAAAAAAAGAAATGAAATAAAATATAAATCAATTTATCTATCTATGTCCTAAATTATTCAAAAAAGAATAAATAAGACTTAGTAATTTAGATTTAAGATATGTAAAAAGTCACTATTTTATTGAGAAATCAATCAAGAGAATATATGTAGACGAAGTCTTGTTAACGAGTAAAACTATTAAATCAAATTCTTGGAGAAAGTCCCATTAGAGATATGAGATATAAGATAAGAGATCAGATATTAAATATTTTGTAGTGGTTGCACGTATATCGATCGAGGAAGGGTTAGAAAATTATTCTCGAAATCTATAAAAAAGTAGAATCTTTTAGATTTCTTATTGTAGAAATACATTTGAATTTGGAAAATTAATTATAATTAAATTAATAATAAATCAAAATCGTGGCAGTTAAAGTTGGCCAATTTGAACGATCTTGGGCTCATTTGATAGAGAATTCAAAATTAGCTGGACTTTACTATTGGCGGTACTATTTTATCGCATCCCTGGAGCGAGATAACTTCACTTTAATTAAACTCACTCTAAATTCATTAAATTATACCCTCACATTAAAGTGAAGTTATCTCGCTCCAGGGATGCGATAAAATAGTACCGCCAATAGTAAAGTCCAGCTAATTTTGAATTCTCTATCGAATGAGCCCAAGATCGTTCAAATTGGTCGACTTTAACTGCCACGATTTTGATTTATTATTAATTTAATTATAATTAATTTTCCAAATTCAAATGTATTTTTACAATATTATAATATCTCCAGCTCGTTTAGAATAATTGTAGGTATTCCATAATTCATCATTTAAAAGAAGCAAATTATTTTGTCAAAATAATGGAATAACATTAGCATATAATATACCATACTCACCAGCCTTAGACCCAATCGAAAATTTTGGGGCTTTATGGATATTATAATATAAAAACAAATGAGTGAGGACCTTATATAAAATAAGAGAATTAATTCACATTTATTAATAACTCAAACTTTGTCGAGAGTGCAAAATAAAAACATAAAATCATTTCCAAAAAAGGCAATAAAATGTTGATCTCAGGGTACTCTTGAATTCCTTTGCTCATATATTGAATTAAAAATTTGAAGAATTTAATTAAGGTAATTTGAGAGTTGTGGTTTTCATTTTCTCCCCTGCATTTTTTTTCTTCTGGTTCCTGCTTGTCCACTTACGATATGAACAAGTTATTTTGATTGTTTTTTTAATAAATTTTTATCTGAATTCATTTTTCATCTCATTCGAGCCTATTTTATTTTTATTTGTGAGAAATATTCTGTAATGCTAAAAATATAGAGATCTCCCCTTTTACTCTCAATTAATTTATATAAAATTACAAATTCTTAATTGAAAAATAAGGCTAAGATTTCAGTAGCTCTGCCTATTTAGATGTAAATAGTATTGTTTTTACGAGTATTATCAGCGGTAGTACCATGCCATTAACCCAATCCGTGATTTATGAGTTCTTTTAATTTCTTATCTCTTAAGATAGCCATTATACCAAAAATTGAATCTCGTTCAATTTTAATTTATTCTTTCTTTTTATCTGAACCGAAAGTACATCATAAATTCTTAGTCTTCTTCCATCATAGGCGTCAGATTTAGAAGTAAAAGTTTTTAATACTTTGGGAAATTTATTTGTTTGACTTGATCACATTTTAGTGCTTTCTTCTATCCATTTATTACCTGTCTTAAAAATTCGATCCTTGTATTAATGATACTTGGTAAGAACTTACCAACTAAACAACTTTAAGAAGATGAAAATTACTAGTAAAAGTAAGATAATTGTAGAGATCAGACTTAGGTCTTAATCTACTTACAAGTTCATCTGGAGATATTTAAATTTCTGCCTTACCAAACCTTCGCTTTTAGTGCAATTATTCCATATTTTATTAATAATAAAATTATAGTTCATTTTATATATTTATAAAGTTTATTTTTTATGCTTTGTAAAGTTTCTAAATCAAGTATCATTCTATTAAATAGTTGATTTGAATATTATATTTTGAAAATTACTAAAATTAAATAATAAATCAAAGATTTTGAGCTCTATTCTTTAACTAATGAAAGTTAATTTATTAATTTTAACTTTTTTACAATGATAAATTAATATACTTTAATAAATAAAAAAGTAATAGAGTTGTTTTTACTCCTTAATTAAATCAATTTCGAAAATTTGGATTTTCAAATATCAAAATTAATCAAAAATGTTCATTAAAGTCTTACTAATAATCTGAAATAGTTTTATTAAATATAATTTTAAGAATATAAATAATGAGTATGTCTGAAATGAATAAAAGGCAATAAAAGCTATAATAGAAGCAACCAGATGTTTAAGTTTTTTAGTAAAATAAAAGAGGAAGGCCAAAAAATTGCTCTCATTTTAATAAATAATTGGAACAATTTATCAATTAAGAGTATGGAAATAATTAATGTGGAAAGGATGAATAATTTTCGAAGAATATGTCATAAAATTAATCATATAGTAAATAAAAGCTTCAATTAAATCCTTAGCAAGATTTTGAATAAATATATTATAAAATAGATCTGAGTCAAAGCTTTACCTCTGTGAAATTTAGGGATGTGCAGAAGAACCTTTAAAAATAAATAAGAATTTTCTGATCATAATTTTAATGTCCACTTAAGAAAAATGATACAAGAGTTAAAAAAGGTGAAAATAATTATCGTTGCCCTATCTGCAATTAATCACATATTTCTTTATATTGTTTGCACAAACATTTTGCTGGTAATTTTCACAACCATGAAGATTGGGAACTAAAAAGATTAGTTAAAACAAAATATTTAACTTATAATTAAGAGAATTAATTCCAATAATCCTAGCGCAATAAATATAAAAAAAGTTGTAAAATAAATTTATTGGCAGTATATTAAAGAGAACTAACTAATTATTAGTCTGTAGTAAGCAGCAGAAGAGAATCAATTATAAGTTCCTTTTAATCCATTGGATTTTAAACTTATTAATTACTGGATTTAGGTAGGAGAATTAGACAATACAATAAAATGCCAATTAAAGGACTAAATTAATGAAAAGTATCAAGAGCTCAAACTATAGGTAATTTTTCCTTTTCAGTATCTAACATATAATCAGAGTGATCAGTTTCAATTCGTTATATACATGTCAGTATTGTAAAGAGCAGTTAGCAATTTCAAATAAAAAATAGCTAAAAATTAAAGATTATCATAATCTGAAACTCATTTAGCAATAGAAATAGATAGGCTGGATTAAGATTATTAAAAGAAAATCTAATTTTTACTGAGCAGAAAATCATCTTGCAATTTAATTATTGAAACTATAAACGAACTTCATGAAATTGGATTTATTCACAACAATTTAAATACTAAAAACATTCTAGTGACAAGAGATTTGAAGTAGCTATAATTAAAAGGCTTTGAATTCACTAATTTTATAAACGAAAAATAAAAAAGAGGAGTAGACCTTAAAACAATATATAGTCATCCTAAATCATTTACTCTTGAGAGAAACAATTTATAAAGGGACTATTATGGTATTTTCCTAGAACTATGCTTAGAATCCTAGATTTTTAAAAAACAAGTTTAAAGTGACGATTTGTATACCTAAATGCAGGCAATGATAAAAAAAGCATGAGGAAATAGTAGGCCATAATAATAAGAGAATGTATTTTTTAAGCAGATTTATAGGCAACGATAAGTCGATCAACAATGTGGAAAGATATTTATTAATTAACATTTAAGACAATGACAAGATCAAGGGAATTGACAAGAGCACAAAGAGACAAGTCAATAGTAATGAAATAAAAATTATGAGAGTAATATTTGTATAATTTTTATTTAAAATTTCAATCATTAAATACAATTAAAATTATAAAATATCTTGCAAAAATTTTAGCAATATATTTATTAAGGTAAAAATAGTACAACGAATTATTATAAGATAATCTTAATAATTTAAACTAATCACAACTATTTATATACGAGCTAAGTCTAAAAGACATTTTTTTGTTGAGTTGCTCGTAGAATTTTTGATAAATTAAATGGTGACTATAAGAATCTAAAATCTTGAAGATAGAGTCAAATAAGGGAGTTGAAGAGAATCAAAATTTTAGTTTGGTCGAGAGTGCCAACGCTGAGGACAAAGATACCCAAGATACATGCCATAATAATTGGAATGATTGACTTGCAAATAGCTTTCATTAGCTTTATTATAAGAAAGGTTCATCTCGTAATCAATCTCTCGAAAGATGTGCGTAAAGTATTACGCTTGCGGTAATTCTAGACTCTGATCCCCTAATACCTCCTGGAAGTACTGTTGCTTCAGTGCTTAAAGAGCCTACCCGCATTGATTTCTGAACCAAGGATCTAGTGAAATACTTTAGAGAGTATACATTATTCTTGATTTTTCAAATAAAAATAATAATGATTAGCAAAATGTTCGATAATTTGGTAAATTGTTTTTAAATATTTAGATTTCTAATATTTAGAAATTGTAAGTAATATTTCTAATTTTTAAGGGTAAAACGTAGTAAGCAATCAATCGAACTCAATTGATGAATGCTAATCATTCATAAATGATGATTATACAGATGACCTTAAATACATACATTGGTATTTACTCAGCATTACTAAGTAAGTTTTTGACATTTATAAAACTATGCTTATAAAGATATTTAACTTAAATCATTTCAAGAAAGAATACGATATATTCTACTCCAAAAAAAATAGCGGAAAAAAGGTAACAATAGAAACAGTTGCCTAAACTTAAACTTATAAACTTATATTTTACAACTCCTCCATGAATTATGAAGAGAACTCTTTGGTTCTAACTCATACTTGAACATCACCCAGAAACCCGACCAAAAAACCTCATATCTAGTACTATCCTTAAAGCTCATCTTTTAAGTAGTAAAAAAACAAATAGGGTAATATTCTTTTTATAAATCCAACTCTAAAAGGTAACTAAACACAATGACCCTTAAGATAATAATAAATATCACATCTATCTCAACTAAAGAGATAATAGGAAAAATATCCTAATAAGATTCAAAGCGAAACAATTGAATCAACCACATCTCCAGTAATAGATAGTAGCTAAACATAATTTTCTATCATCCATAACAACTCACATAATACGTCACAGATCGGTATACTCTCAATATCTAATATAATTCAGAACAGAAACTAAAAATCTACCAAAGAGATAACAACTAATAAGATTTAAACTTCATACGTTCTATCTCAGAATATTATAAAATTAATAATAAATTTAAACGGAATTAAAAGAAACATACCCGAAATCCCCACCCAATATTGTTACATTGCAAACTGACTTAAATCAACTCATATTTTTCCTATATAATATAAGCCAGACTTAACCATAAGTCTTGAGTTCACTTAGATCCAACCAGATTATTTACAGTAAGCTCTAAATTCAGGGATTGTAGCCAGACTTGGCAAGCTAGAAAGATCCTTCATTCTCAGACATGGTCTTAAATACTAAGCTTCAAATCATTTCAAGTTTATTTGAGCAATTAAAACTCGCTAAAAACAGACTTACACTAAGAATATCATAAACTTCCTAACAAGCTGGAAACTCAAAATCAGCACACTCTCAACCTCCTTCTTTAATTAATGAAGATTTCACCAGAGGCACATTAGTAATTACTCAATCTTAAAAACTAAGTATCTGACATCTTGGACACTTCCTATTCAATAGGCTTTGAACATGAGCTATTTAGTAACCCTAAAGTTAAGATACGTCACAGATTGGTGTAACATTGAACTGATAAATTTGTCCAAAGGTTAACAACAGATATTAGACAAAACAAAATTACAATATATATTGAAGACTTTTGTTGATTTCTAGATCAAGCTGATCTATTACAATGAAGCAACGAACAACCATCCACCCATTCTGCCATAAACTTAATCGACTCTATTTCTAGATGTAATTATGCATGAAGATGATGAAGAAAAAACAACCGATGTTCCATTAGCCATGATTATAAAGTTTAGAAAAGTGAATAGATACAATTATTAATAAAGGTGGTACAGTATAGAACACCTAGCTCAAACATCGACTCAAGAAAGTAGTTCCTTCAAGAAACCATCTTAATTAAATTATTTCCCTCATCATTAGAAACTATACTCCATTAATATGGATCATACTAAGGTAAAAAAGTGCAAACAACGATATGCCTCTTACTCTCAGAAAACATTTTCGAAGTACTTAAAATTCCTCTAAAAACTGGAATCTAAGGTTAAGATTTTCTCTCGTAATGAACTCTCATTTTCTATTAGGATTCATGTAGAGAATCATGTTAAAGGTAAATGATTACCAAGAGATCCATATAAAAAAAATAGTAGAGCGCATAGAAATATACTGAGATGACTGCCTCCGATTCAATCTCAATAAGGAGAGAACTGTACGAATACTATATTAGGGTACTAGAATATTTAATGTTCTCATTCAAACCTTCACCCTAATAATACTAACTCGAAGGAGGATAATAAGAACCCTTCTAAAGATCCACCTAACCAAATCATAGCTCCGAATAGATGAGCTATTCCAGTAATAAAAGCAAATATGACGAAGACGATTGGGAGGACGTCTGAAGTCCGATTAAACAGAAAATGATGTTGAATAAGATCATCATGTTGACGACCATAAAAGAACGACAAAAAGACTCAGACACCAGCATAATATCATGGTATATTAAAAATTTTAGTTTAGATTAAATTAATACTTAGTCCCATGTTAAAGGACTTGATCATTAACATTAATTATATACTCATAAGGCTTTTAGCTCTAGATTTAAGTTAATTATTATTATTATTATTATTATTATTATTTATAATATTATGAACCGATTAAAATCTATGAAGAGATAATACAATGTCTTGAAAGATTTATCCTATTAACCGATGGGAAAAGCTCGAAGATATCTCAGCACCCTACCTTCAACAGTCAGATATTTAAATATCTAATCTTTATTCTAAGTTTGGAAGAATATTCGCTGATTCCAAAATTACAGTAAAATTGAACTTAGAGAGAAAGTAAGAAAATCTTGCTAAATCAACAGCAGTTATTTAAATATTGCCATTAATATCTATTGACATAATAGGATAACAACGATTGGAAGAAAAGTAAAATAAATAAGTAAATAAAAGAAGTAGAAAGCTGACACAAAGTACAAGATAATTAAAATAATAATCAGAAGTCTAGAAGCAAGTCCTAAAGTCATCAATTAAATGAGCAGGCTATAAAATTATTAACTAACCAAAGGACTTTACCCTAAAAAATTAACATATAATTTAGGTTGGGAGTCCTCAAAGACATCAGCGTGGTCATATTATTTATATCATTATTATTTTAAATGATTGCTTAAGAATCTCAATCTATTTTGATCATTCTCACAAAGTAATCTTCATTCCTACTCTACTCCAATGGTTGTGCTTTAGTTTCTTTCTTTAGCTTATTTTATGAGGTTTATCTTAATACTTCAATTAATTCTATAATTAAGGTTTTTATAATCAACCAAATCTAAAATTAAAACGATTGTTGCTTTTAAAAATTTTCTAAAGCCTATTTAAGGATTGATAAGCAGTATATATTTATCTATAAATACTTAAGCCTGATAAATATAATAGTTGCCACTAACCTAAACTAATGTATCACTATGTGAATGAGCATAGGTATATTCTCTGCTTGGTAGCAAGAATTTAAATTAAGGGATAAATCTCTCTTTAGTTACTGGTAAAATTAATAATATTAGGCTAATTGCAACTACTATTCAAAGTTATTTTGATTTTGCATTCTTATTTTCTTTGTGGGATATATTTAAAATATTTTTATGATTAAAATACAAAAGTTTATTAACCTTGACATCAAATTAATTAAGTATTAGCAAGCAAAACTTAAAATTTCTATATTATAAATTAAAAATATTATGTAACCTATAGGATATAAGGCTTTTCAAAAAGGATTTTCATTTAAAAATATTATTTACAAAATTTTAAATGAGATAATGCTTAAATTATAACATAAAAATAATTCTGCATTAAGCTCAATAGAATAAAATTAAAATTCAATAAATTAGAGTATTGAATTACACGTCATCTTCGACAATAAAAATACATTCATCTCTTAAATTCTATAACTTATATATTGAAGTTAAGTAATGCTTTCATTTGGATAGATTGTTAATACTTGCAGAATAATAACGTTATCTGTGGCCATAATTACTAATAAAAATTATGAAATTCAAATCTTAATATTTTAATATATCAATGATGCTCCAAAAAGAAACGATATTAATATGTTTAATTCTTCATCCACAAGTATGAATTGTGGGTATTTTACCTATTTTATTTTTACAAATTTTACTTTTGATCCAGTCTAATGAAGATTGTAATTTATTCATAAGATGCCAGTTTATTAGGATAATGTAGACCTTACAGTTTTGTCACATCAATTAATTATGGAAATATCACTGGATCTATAACTAAAAGTATCACTGAAAGTATCAATATCCAACTCTAATTTGTTTAAGTTTCCTAGAAAGATAGTGTAATACGAGGCGTCACTAATTCCATAATTACATATACAATTTATGATCATCCTTCATTTATATATAGGAAAAATTAATATATTAAAATGAAAAATTTCTTACCAAAATTATCTTTAAAAAATATATTATAATTAAAAAATTTGGGAAAATAATTACACCTCTGTTTTGAAAGATTTATGTAATCCAAACCATAAAAATATCTAATTAATTTTATGTGATAATTTTTATAAACTAGATTTTGGAATATTACTGATTAATAATTTAATTTATATTTTGTTACTCTTTTAAATTAATTTATTTGAATATAAATAATATTTTTTTAATATACCCCCAACTTATGACAATAATGCTTTGCTTTTATCAGTTTTTACTCTATATACATGTTCAAAAGGCTTTGCTTTATTGCATGTTTAATTTAAATTAATTATTATCGTAAAAATAATTATAAATTTTAGGAAATTAAGTTAAGAATATATACTAATTTATTTATTTTATGGAAGTGTAAAAAAGCTAATTAAATATACTCCAGGTCTAAATGATGTGAATTATTGAAAAATTATGCATAACTAAACTTAGATATTATATAAATAAATTACACAAATATGTTTGAGAGCATTGCTTCATTAAACCTTTGAATCAGAAAACTTATTTATTAAGAGACCCAAAGAGTATTAGAAAATAGAATCATAGAAAACAAATTATAATTAAGTTTGTTATACAATTGGAAAGATTACTAAATCTAAAATTAAAAAATGAGAGGCAATAATAAATATCATTGATGAAATATGTAATCAAATAAATTAAATTTGTAGAATAAATATTTTGTCGATAGAGTCCGAATAGATGTGTACACGTGTCTCCCAAAATTCACTTATTTTAATAGGAAAAGTAGATCTCTAAGTGAAGAGCCTCTAAGGGCCAAACAAAAATGCTAACATTCACTGGTGAAGAACGCCCCTATACCTAATCATATAAAATTTAAACCCATTGTCTAGAGAGAACTTCGGTTAAAAAATTACTAGATATACCTAAGTTGTATAATTCCTACAAACCTCCCTTGGAAAACCCAGAAACACCAACAACAAAACACCATTGTTGAAAATTTTATTTTCGACCATCTTAATAATACAGGAAGCTCACTCTTAGATACCACGACTGAAACCTAACAACTAGGATCTTCATCCTATAAAAGAGTCAAGAAATAAAGAGAAGATAAACCTTCTTCCTAAGGAACCCATTTTTCTACAGGAATCACCTTAGAACCTGATCCTATAAAGTACCCAGGAAGATCAGTTTTTATCAACAGTCGACTTTTTAAAAAGTATACCGATATAATACGTCACATTTATTTGTGGATCCTATTTATATTTAATAGTAAAATATAACTCTCAATTCAAATTAAAGAGAAGAATATTATAAATAATTTTATAATATTTAAGATGTTTAGACTAACTCAAGAACAGAGTGACATTTCATCAACACGACGATCCTCTCTAGCGCTAAAAAGATCTGTAGCACAATAAATCTTTATAGATTATAGAAAAATACAAACAGTAAAATGAAAACACTAAAAAAGATTATTGAAGAAAAATTATATTGACATTTTCCCATTCTCAGTTAACCAAAAGGTTTTCCAGGTAAAACAACTCCTTACTCTAGTCAATCAAGACAAAGGAGGCAATTACCACACAACAAACATTGAGTATCACTATACTGAAAGAGATTAGACATATCAACGTAAGTCTCATACACACCAGATAATTCAGCAAAAGAAAATGAAAAAAGCAGCATCAAATTCACAGAATAGATGACTATTGACTCATCAGTGGTGAAGAATTAACTAGAAGGAAAGAATCGAAGATTAGCTTGAATGATTATTTTTTAAAAAGACATTTGTTCTTTTACTTATGATCGGGGATCCCAATTACCCTATCTGATTAATTGTTATTATTATAAATAAATGTCTTTCTTTTTAATTTTATTTTAATGAGAATCATATAATAAATATTAGAGTATCTTACTTCCACATTCAGAAATTAATCAAAAGCGATGCTATTTTTCTATTTGAATAAATTATTTTTTTAAAAAATGCTTAAAATTATACCCATCTTTAAAATTGAAAGGATTTTTATATTTTAATTCTCGTTAAATTATTAAGTATATTTTTAATTAATTATAATTTAAGTGCTAAGTTAATAGCCATTTCAGATACTATATCATCCTTTACAAAAAGTATAATATATATATTAATAGTTAGTTAGTTATAGTAGGATATATAGTCCATTGTTTAATGACTAATTAATATAACTTTATTGCATGTTAAAATGTGACTGCTCATGCACGAATATAACTCTAGCAATATGTGTATAATTTTCAATTTTAGTTTATAATTATATTCTAATTATTATAAATAAAAGGTTACTTTAGTTCGAATAATGTTAGTAATTAAATAATATTGAATAGTATAAATACCGTGAGTTGGACCTCTTACTTTTCCAGCATGCAGAGTTATAATATACTAAATAATTGATTATTTAATTTGAAGCTCCCCATAAGATTAAGCTCTTCAAGAGGTTCTACTGATCTATTAATTTCCAGCTCAAATATTTAGATTTTGGTATATAATTTCTTTGTTCGTGTTAAGTTCACACTGATAAATTATTGGCATAAATTATAAGTTTTGAGAATAAAAATTGCGACTGTATATAAATCCCCCAGTTCCAATGTAAATTTAATTTATGAGACAGCAATATCTAGTAAACTTAAGTTGTTTCATAATCTAAATATGATTCAGAGGCTTTTGTGAATTAAAATGTATTTTTAAATATATCTCGTTATGTGCTTAATTAATATTTTTATGATTACACTATAAATAATGAAAAATTTACTCTATTTGCTCAATTTAACAAATGATTGAATCTAAAATTAATATGAGGAGTTGGATAGTATTATTATGATGTTTATATAAAATTTCTTGGGTTGGAAACGTTTCTGTAGGCTTAAAAGGAACATTGATATAGTGTAATAGTGTAACTCAGTGGTTTAAAGTTGAAATAGTAGCAGCTGGATGTGTTTAAAATTCTACTATAAACTTGAAGCTGAATTACGAATATCCTTTATATAATAGCCTATAATCAAGCAAGAATCTCCATGAATTAGCATAAATTAGTCATAGTTAACTTTTTTAATAAATTCAGTCTATCAAATTAAAATAGAATTATAATAAAAAATCATTTTTTTAATTTATTTTTGTTAACTTTAAGATAAAATGATGACTTAAAGCGACCTGGATTTAATTTTGATGTACTATTTTATCACATCGCAAAATACGATTAAGATAATTTGAGGTAGGAATTTAACTACATTAATAAGATTTAATGTAAAACTTGAACTTAAACCTACAGATTATTAAAATTAAAAGTAAATTAAATATTTAGATTTTACTTCTACTTTTTAAGTTTCATTTATATTTATCAATTTTAATAATTCCCAAAATGAAATATATTTCTATAGTTAATATTATGCTCTTTTTATCTTTAAATTTAACAATATTTAATTGATAATTTCAATGAGCTTTGTGACGAAAGATGAGGTTGAATACACTATTATTTTAAAGTATATTAAATCATAAAGCCTATATCTCCTTTATCTAATCTTTAAATAGAATACAACTGTTAAGCCATCCCTGTTAATACTATAAATCCATCTTAAAACGATAATACTTATTGGAAATTTACTTTTTGAGGACTAATTAACAATGCAAAAAATATAGATTCAGAGTATACTTTCATTCATTATATTGTTTAGATACCTTTCTTTTTTATTACTGTCTCCTCATAATATACCTATAGGATAATAGTGCTACTCTAACTTTCGCAAAATTTCTTGAAGACGTTTCATTGATATCAGGCTTATCAGATAATATAAAGCTACCAGATTTGTTTGATTTAGATGTTAGTTTAATGACTGAAATCAACTTAAGCTAAGCTACTTGGTTAGGTAAATATCCTAAATATCCAATTTTAACAACCGCTATATTTAAAAAGGATTTTATTTTATTTTAAAAGCAAATATATTTCGGAATATATGCAATTTGTATATATATGTAACTAGTGATAATCTTAACTCACTACACTAACTTAAAATTATAATTTCAAGTTAAAAATTTCAAATATTAATGATTTCAGGAAATTAATAAAAATCAAATTATTTGATAATAAATCAACTTTGTGGTAGTAAAATATGACCAATAATATTTATATATACATCTTTAACTTTTTTAATAGATAATTTATATTAGCAGAACTATTTTATCTATCAAGCAACAATATAGCGCATATATAAAAGAAAATGCCTCTAAATCCAATTAATTTTCCACTAATTTTAAAGTCAAGTTATATAGCTTCCTTTGCAATATAAATAGTACTGCTAATAGCAATAATTCTAAAATTTTGAATTCTTTATCGAGTGAAATTGATCATCAAGTATAACAGACCTTAACCTGGCTTAATAATATATCTATTTAATAACTAATATCCTTTAATTAATTTTACTTTGTTAATAATCAAGTCTGCAGAAGATAATTCTGAAAATGAAGCAAACGAAAGTTCAGTCTCAGACCAGTCTAGGATTTTAAAGCATTAATCGCAAGAATAAGAATTTAATGCTTCAATTAAAGCAGTCTTTGTTATTATTATTATTATTATCATTATTGTAGTAATCTTATATTGATTCTTTCAATTTATGGTGATAAAAAGAAGTAATAGACTCGATATAAAGTTTTCTTGGTAAATCACAATCTTGTCAATTTATATGAGAAAAAACAATAAAGTTTTATCAAGCAAATTAATTAATATGTTTAAATAACTATTGATAACTCTTCAAAAGTATCTAAACTAGTAAGTTCACATATTTTATTAAATGATGCATTCATAGTATAAAACCTATTTCATATTAGTCTTAGCTAATTAATTTAAAAGTAAATCCAACTTAAAAGATTAAATAAAAATATTCTTATAAACAATAAACAGTTTTAAGTTTTCAATTGAAGTATTAAATAATAACTATTTGTAACTACTTAATAGTTGTGTCTTAAATATTTAAAAAAACACTTTAATGCAGTTAAATATATTTGCATCATAGGAAATTATATAAACTTAAAGCTATATTTAAAAAATTGATATATATCAAGCATTAATTACTTAACGTTTATTAATTAGAAATTCAGTAAATGATATTTTGAAAATTTCCTATATATATATAATGATCTATATTGTAAAGTAACACTAAAAGTATTTCTATTGGTTGTTAAAAGTTAATTCAATACTAAGCATGCATATAAGAATTTATTTATTGCTTTATAATCTAGAGATATATTCTTATTAAAAATAGATCATTAATCAAATTATTAGCGTTAAATTAAGTTTAGTACAAAGAGCAATTAAGTTTTAATGATTAATTTACCCAATTTAGTCTTCTTAATCTACTCAGATTTTTATTATCAGTATTGAACTTTATCACATTACTTCTACTGTAAATGCAATAAAATTGCTAAGAATCAGGTCTAAAGAAAGCATCATTGTCTGAATTTAAGCTGAGAGTGATATAGACTCCATTGACAGCAACACCATTGTACGGTTACCAATTAGCATTGGAGGCTTCGTCTATTTCTGTAGTGATATAATTGTCTCTCGCAATAGTTAAAAGACTTACTCCCCTCTGTGAAGCTTGAAAGTTGGTAATACAGTTCTTCAAGAAATTATTGCTGTATTTATAATTAAAGCAATATTATGCTTAGTATTTATGTGAATAAATAAGATATCGTATTTATCAAAGATTAGTTGATTAGTAGTGGTTAAAGGTATTGCATTTACAGCTGCTTAAGCATGACTAAGCTCAATTTTAAAATAAATTGTAAATTCCTTAATGGGAAGAAGAAAGCATTGGGGACCTCTAAACTACTAGAGTGGAAGAATACCATTAGTTGAAATACCTGTTAATCTTGAGTCCTAGACACACCTCTTAGGAATACCAAGAAAATTTATAAGGATAATGTTCTATCATTAGCAAAAACTTGATCGTACTTATGAGAAATTACTAAGATCCATCTTTTGAAACTTCAAGAAGATAATATTAACATTAGAGAAAAGGAGCTGAAGTTAAGAAGGTATTCAAGTCAACATTAAGTAGATCGACTTAGACTTAATTCTAATGTAAGGAAATGTGCAATGGCTTTTAAGAAAATTTGTTATGATAGTGCATTATTGAAATAAAGATGCTTAAATATCTCGGCTATCAAGACACTTGTATTTCTTAGAAATTTTATATTCGTGAGATAGTTCCTACTGATTCAAGTAGACCTTTATCATTTGTACTATTTGCTGGGATTTAAAAGAATTAATTAGATTTTACATAGACATTTTTTTTATCAAGGAAGAGATCAGTGAATAAAAAAAGAAGAAAGATCCTCCATCTCATGTCAATGCATTATAAATCCTTTTCCCAGATATTGATTAAAAGCAATACCATCTGCTTAACAGATTTAAAGATAATCATTTTGAGTAAGTCAAAAATTTATACCTCCTCTACTAATTCAAGCTCAATTAAGAGATTTCCTGCCACCAGAAACAGAGCAGCATTAGAAACATGCGTAAGGTCAAGATGAGTATGAATATTTCTTGAAATAGAAGCTTTGACTATTAAGATGCAAATTTTATAGACAAACAATAAATGCTAATAGAGGATAGTAGTATAATAATAAAAATATTGATATTTTTTATATTGAGTTAGATTTGAAAATTTATTTAATTAGAGTTAGATTTTGATTTAACCTATGAGTTATATTATGATTATTAACTATATTTAAAGTTATATAAATTATTTTTAAAATACTATTATTTAATAAGTTGAAATGAATTTAAATAGTTTAGTTGGAGTTAAATTTTAAACATTTTACAAATAGCAGTATAATTATTCAACTGTAAATTCAGATCTAGTAAGAAAATATCAATTAAAAATTTACACTGTCCTTATATTAGCTTTGATTAAATTGGCCTTGAATAGTTACAATGAAAATAACAAGAGAATTGTTTACACAACCTTAAATTTTTATATTAAAAAATTTAATAGTGAATTTTCTATTTCGGATCCAAAAGAAAACCATGAGATTTTTTTCTTGCAAAATGAATATTACTTACAACTTTGTATCTATTGGCTACTATTATTAACTTAATTATAATCTAAACATACAAAAGTTATATTCTGGAGCGACTTCCCTTTAAATTGAAGATATGTTGTACAACAAATCCTCATCGAATTGTCCTCCATTACAATTCAATATATATATATTAATCAATAGATTCAAACTATTGATGATATGAGTTACTATGAATTATCAGATTAAGTATTTTCATTTTATTTCAATGGAAATGAAGTTTACACTTCCTATAAATAAACTAATTTAATATAAATAGTTCTTTTTTTTCTTAATATAGAGCAGTACTATGCCAAATTAAGCCTACTTAATGCAAAGCACTACGTAAAATTTAATTGTAAGAAAAAAAGGAATAATCTCTAGGATAAATTATAATAAAAGAATAAGAGGTTTCTTGTGTGAATACTATATAAATAAAGCTTTTACATCTACTAAATTAAATGAAGATATAACCTTTTTTAAGTTATTTTTGTCTCTTAGCATTTATTTAATTTAAGAATTTACTTAGGTAAAAATTTCAAATTCAACTTTACTTATATGCTATCCCTTAAGAAAAACTAATAAAAAGTCATTTCAGTTATTTAAATTTTAAATACAATAGTTTTTCTCTATGAAATTTTTGATAAAATATATATATTTCTAAAATTTACTTGCGATTAATAACCAAGTTATCTTATACATTTATTTTTAATTGTTATTTATTATCATCTCATATAGTAATTTTCTTATGAAATTTTAAATAATTGGATATATTGAAAATAATTTCAATCCGCTAGTTATTCTTTTTTGGATACATAAATTTAATGAATGCTCTTTATATTCAGATAAAAATCTCCATAATGGCTTTAGAATTTACTTTGAATCCTTCTATTTAGTGTTTAGTCAATTCCATTAGAGATAACTTACTTTTCTTTCATTCTTTATTTCTAAATATATTAATAAATTGCTTATTTTTATCAAATATTTTATAATTTCATATTATAAAATATGTTTTTTTATATTCTTGCCATTTTCTTCGAGGATGCTTGTATAAATAAAAATAGATAACTGATAATAATTTAAAGTTGCGAAGAATTGATATATACCTTCTGTAAAAATAATAAAAATAGAAGAATTATTAGAGGCTTATTAAATTTAAAAGTGATAGATATAATATTTGCTCAAGTTCTTACAATTAATTTAATGTTTAAATCATATACTATTGTAAATATAAACGTAGATATACTTTTTGTGAAGATATTGCAAACTCAGAAGATGTAATGAAAGAGATGGAGTACTTTAATAGCATTTGCATTGAGCTGAGTTTTGAGAGAACAGATAGACTTTCTCCAGCTTAGCAAGTATTTTTTTGCTTAAAAATTCAACTCTGATTGAGGCTTGCTTGATAAGTCTATCACCAGAAGACAACTTTGTAAAGGAAGATGAGGATAAGCATAGTAAAATAGGCATTAACTGTAACAACGTTGTATGATTCGAAATTGCATAGTCTCTATAGGCACTCCTGACATTATTATAAAGAGATTACTTTACCATCTAAAGCAATAACTACGGTAGTGGGGATTCTTTGAACTGGTGAGAGATTAGTACTTGCGAATTTAAATAATCCTTACTGAATTGTGTATTGAAAGTGTATGATATATAAAACACAAAGTCAGAAATAGTAGATTACATGGGAGACTGCCAAAATCCATCTTCCGCATCTTAGTTGAAATCAAACTAATATCAGAGGAAGTGGTAGTAGCTTCAAAAGAAAAGCTTTTGTCACTGAATTTTATGGAGTATACACACATAATTATAGATAAAGAATTGAAATAAAGGCGCTAAGGTAAATGGTAAAGGGTGTGTTATAAACTGAGATAGCTACTACATATTCGTGTGTGCCTAAATCATATCCATGAATTAGTTTAACAGGGACTTAATTTGAAATACTGATTTTTTAAATGCTAAAATTTCAAAAATGGATATCAGTACCAACCAAGTTGTGTCTTAATACTGTGATTGAAGCCTCCGCAGAAGTTTAGGTGCTGTTGCTGATAGCCTGGTGGTGGTAACTAGTGGTAACCATTTCACAGAAATGTTTACTTTCCATAAATAAAAAACCTAAACTAAATGTTGAAGAGATATTACTCTGTACCTCTGCTAAAAAATCAAACGTTCCTAGGCATCTTGGATGAAAATAGCTGCTCTACACCATCAAAGACGAGCTCATAAAGTGGATTAAGGGCTAGTATTTTCACTGCTCTTTGATCCCCAAAAATGTCATCACCAGACTCCTTAAGGAGTCACAGCACGAGGTGCAGAAAATCTAGGCCTCAAAAGCAAAGGAAATCGAATTACTTTTAGCAAAATTGCTCAGAGACAGAGAATTTAGACAATATTAAATAGTTAGAATGTTAATTTATTGATTTTTTTAAAATATTAATCTTCTCCATATTTCACATACTTTTATTTTATGAATATATATTAATGAAGTTTCTATAAATTTTATATGTTCTATTGGATTAAATGCAGCTTACATTATTTTATATATATTTTATTTTCATTCAGTTTAAATAAATCAAAATGCAATATTTATTTATGATGATAAGTTAAATTTAAAGGCCTATAGTATTAAAGACTAATTCAACTATGTTTTAAATTAGAATAAAATCTTGAAAAAATTATAGAGTTAATTTAAAATTTGATTCAGGTATGTATTAAATAATGATCTAAGCTGATAGTTCCACTCCATTTTTTACAAAGATAATTATTTATTCATGCCTTAATTTTCTATGATTGCACATGTAAGGAAAAAAAATTTCTTGAATAACTAAAATTAATTAAATTATAAAATCTTTTTTAGTCAAGTCAGCTTTAACATATAAAAGTAAATGAAAGATTAAATTATTAAATGTTATACGATAATACTCAGTCAAAATATTATAATTTTCAAATATATTATGGATATCTAATTATTTACAATAGACTGCTTAATTATATAGTTACAAGATAAGTTCTCACAATTAAATTTATAATTAATATAGGCTCTATAAACAATGAAAATAGTGAAGACTTAATTGGCGAAATGTTAATTGAAGAAATAATTTTCATTTATTTTATTCTTTGAGACAAAAGACCCAAACTATCGAGATTTTTAAAATAAAAATAATCAATTTTTAAATTTCTAATAACACAAACTCTTGGGGGTCTTATATCAAAGTGACTTTGGAATAAAAACAATTTTAACCTGTAATATCTGATTCTTGTTAAGACACTAAAATTAAAACTGACTCTTCTTATAAAAATTATTTAACTTGTAAAGATACGTTTTAATAAACCAAGTAATTTATAATAACCCATCTAAATTTTATGATTGATCTTTTAAGTCGATTTTTTAATAATTTAATGGAAATATAGAAACTTCCTTTTGTGCTCAAACCACTCAACATATTTATTTTATTCCGACTATACAATGCTACCCTTCGTAGATTTATATTGATGCTTAAAATCTCAATATATAAATCAATCTTAATGAAATTAAATTAGTGCGATATATGAATTAATAGTCCAAGCATCCTGTATTTAGAATCTGAAAAAAATAAAATTAAGTCTAAAATTAAAATAATATCATAGCATAATTATAATGTGAAAATAAAATACTCTAACAAGAATACCCATTATGCATGCTGACAAATTCACTGCAACTATTAGCATTGAAAGCAAAGAAAATAAATTAGATGCTTACAAAGCTTCCTTTTTAAGCTGCTCATGATAATAAAATTGCTTCATAAATACCTTTAACTTTACAACAAAGATTTACATAGACAACCAAAGATAATTACAATGATATTACTTATAACTATCTTAGATATAGAAATAAATTTATTAACAGTATTTGTTTTTACTTTAGATTATTAATTATTTTGAATTTTCAATATATTTCATCGAATAATAAAGTAGAAGATTTTTAATTTTTTACAAATGATTTTATTAAGCTAAGTTAATTTAAAAAAGACTGATTTTATAAGCTAGGGAAATATCTAATATAAATTTTAATTTGTGGTTTAGTTAGTTCTCCTTAAAAAGCCACCAGTGAACATAAATATTGGCAATATTATAATCTGTAATTTTGTCATAATAATTTTCAAAATAATTTAGATTATGATCAATTACGCAATCTAAACGATATCAAAATTTAAAGCATTATTAACTCAATTAACATTTATTTTGAATAATAATTAATATTCATAATATTTAAAGTGTAACCTCAAGTCATTTATACAAATGCTTAAACAAGAATATCTAGTCAGGAAGTAGTAGTAAGATCTCATGACTAATGTAAAATTTGAAATTTACTTATTTATTATCAATTTTAACTCCAAATTTTCCCATTATTGTTGATTTCTTTATTTTTCCATCTCCTTTGTTATGATTACTGCTTCTGATCTATTAAGTGAAAAACCAAGATTTGATTGCTAATAATAATTTTCACTAATTTTAGTAATATAGAGTAGTTTTTCTACTTTTGGTAAGCTTGTAGGATTAAAATTTGATCATTGGTTCCTAAAAATAAAATTTAAATTCAGGTAATGTCTAGCTTTCAGAAGTAATTTGATGAGCTCAGAGTTATTTGGATTCAGTTGTTATACCCTGACAACAATCTGCAAATGAAGCATAGTAAATAGGGGGATAGGGCTCTCTCTCTAAGTGGCAAAATTAGTTTTTTATATAAATATCACTTATACTTTTATAAGAATCGTGCATCAATTCTTTTTCTTGTTTTAAACCATGTATTCTCAGAGTCAACCTTGCCATTCATTTCATCTTCATATCATAACTTCATATATAAATATATCTTAATAATAGTTGCCATTCAAATATTATTGCAGTCTTCATTAATTTGAAAGTATGAATATTTTGTGTTTTTTTTAAAAAACTAAATTAAGTAAATCATCTATGTTCATATAAAGCTTATGGCACTATTGTAAGTAGATTTAATCATGGTTTAATTTAAATTTAGATGTCGAAATATAAATATAACAAATGACTTGATTTGATTAAAATAAAACAACATATGTTTACACACAAATTCGCATAATGTTATTTTAATTTAACTTATTTATTTTAAGAAAGAACTATTTTAGTCTAGGTTAAATAACATACACTCTCTAATATATCATATTCTCATAAAATTATTTCTAATCTAAAAAAATGAATTGAAGGTATTACTTGTGCGAAAAATTAATATTTCAAGCAATAGTCATAATTAAATCTCATTTTAAATATTAATTACAAGAAAAATAAAAAAGTCACAACATATCTCTAATAATCATTAAAATTAATCGGAACCTTATATTTTGAAAAATAAAATTAAAAACTTTGAATTATTAACATCATTTTAATTTTAATATAATAACTTAAATTTCATATAAAGGAAGTTGAAGATACGACAATAATATTTAAAAAATTCTATCTCAAATATCAATTAAAATATGATTATAGATAGAATTTAATCACAGATAATAAACTCATATTTTTGATGCTAATTAAATTAATTACTAAAATAATTTTGAATATAAAATATTTAAGGGTATTTTTATATCATCATTTTAACTAAAGCTAACTAAATTAATTAGATTAGTAAAATAAAATAAATCATCAAAAGATTTTAATTAGAATTTCTTAAATTCCAGATATCATTAATTTTAATAAGAGATTAATTTCAATTTGAATAAGATGGATGGAGAAATTAATATATTATCAAAATTATAAATAATTATCTCTTAATATTTTGTAGCTTTACGTTTAATATAGTATACAAATTATATAGGGTCTCCATCCATTAATCAAAAGCTACCAAATTTAATGTCAGTATTTAAACTAATTAGAATGATTAATCAGAGTTAAGTTTTAAATCTAACAGCCATAAATGAAGACACAATTGCCTTAGTCAACAGACTGTTAGTGATGAGAAGAAGAGGTTCACCATTAGATATCCCAAGGGTAGGGTAGCGTAACAGCCGCTCATCTAGGCTTCGTAGGAGGTCCCCAACAACCTACAGTATAAGGATGAGACAAAGTGCAAGCAAAATGACAACACCCTCGATCATGGCTCCATTACAAGCATCTAAATCACTTGGTTGAAACAAACTAACATCATTTTTGAAGAGGCCAAAAGTATTATAGCTCCTTCCTGCAATCCTAATGACTGGCAGTGTCTTAAAGTAACAGGAGTTTAGGTATTAGCAAATGTGAATGGGCTGGTGTTGCAATCTGCGATGTTGCTTCAAGAAATTAGAGATGGAACATTCTTAAAGCTTGAATTGAAAACACATGGGGAGTAGCTGCAGCTGTGATAGAAGCCGTATGTCTAATAACCGCCCAAGCAAGTAAAAGTTTATCCTCTCTTGACATCTGAGCTAGCAACCAATGTGGCGAAGTAATCCTAGAGAAGCTCTAATGTGCCAGTGGAGTTAGCAATGAAATTCGGCGTGATGTCATCATCAACATGATCAGTAATAGGTGAGCTTCAGGAATTACTAGCAGATCTATTCGATAACAGCCAACCATCAATAAAGTCTCAATATGCTAATGGGAAAACGCCAAGGTCTATCCTCTCAAGGCGAGGAATTCACAACGACATTAGAGGAAAACGGCACTAAGCTTGCTTATAGTGACCTTAAATAGGCAAAATTGAAATTATAGCTTTCCCTAAAATCAGGATATGTTTAAAGCCATCTGGGTGAACGGTATAGGGTAAGAGAGAAATATATAGATGCTTCGTTATCTGTGCACTCAGGTAATTTTTCTTCCTTGGACATTACTCCTTCCTGAGATAGCGCCTGTTGATTATAGTGGAGTAAATATTCAGCATTCAACTCATAATTTCACCCTTAAATCATTTGTAATGCTGAAATATTCAAAAATGCATGAATGTGCCAAGATCATCAGTAGGTACAGTAATTTATGGAGACGATGATGAGGATGATGATGAAGATCAAGATAATAAAAATGACTATTGTGGAATACATTTGAGAAAAATAATTAAAATTAAATTAATATAATTACAAATAAGTGGCAGTTAAAGTTGTCAATTTAAACGATCTTGGGATCATTCGATGAGAATTCAAAATTAGCTGGACTTTATTATTGGCGCTACTAGTTTATCGCATCGAGGAAGCGAGATAACTTAAGTTTAATGTGAGGATATAATTTAATGAATTTAGAGCGTTTAATTAAACTCAAGTTATCTCGCTCCAGGGATGCGATAAAATAGTACCGCCAATAGTAAAGTCCAGCTAATTTTGAATTCTCTATCGAATGATCCCAATATCGTTTAAATTGACAACTTTAACTGCCAATAATTTGTAATTATATTAATTTAATTTCAATTATATTTCCAAATTCAAATGTATTTCTATAATTATACAAAAACAGCGGCGATCTCTTTTCGATGAAGATGATAAAAAAGACGATGATGAGGAAAAGGATTAATTAAAATTGGAGAAGTTGATGGCCAACTATATGAGAAATCCAACCGACGATAGCTCTTCAACTGAGAATAATCAATTACCCCAGAAGAAACCAGAACATTTCTACTCCTTACAATAGCAAAAAGGGAAGTGTTCAGCAACAACAATAAAGCAAGCCTTAGAGATAACAAAACAAGCAACAAATAATCAATCACAACTCAAGTTACAATAATAGCAACACCAACAGCAACATAACCAAAATCTTATAAATAGTACAATTAATTAAAATGCTAGCATCCCTTCACTCTATAATTGAATTTCTAGTTATTTCTATTTTTTATTGTTCTTTTATAATAAATACCCGAAAGTTATCAATACAACCAATAAGAAACTTGGGTTTAATTTAAATCTTACTTTATATTTTATATTACCTGTTTCTAACTAATTCTTAATTTATATATTAAAATTAAAACGGCACTAAATCAGGTATACTAGATTTTCCAATTAAATTCGTTGATGTAAATAATGGAGCTCTAAAAATTGATAGTCCTCAGCGAACGATCTTTATAGCTTAAAATAAACCAAAACCAACTTTTATAAATTCTAATTGAATTTAGATTAATGGGCATTGCCAACAATTGTCTATATTTATTACAATCAGCATATTATTTACTATTATCCACAGGTATATATATTTTGATACAAGAATTGAGAAATATAGAATCAAATATCAAGGAGTTCTAAGTAATGCCACTCCTAATAGGATTATAAGGATCACGAAAATCTTAATTGTAGGAATTTGTGGATAATAAAGCCTTCCTAAAATTCATATTTAACTAACTATTAAAGTTATTTTTGAATGTAATTTGTCATTTATATACTCGTTAGAATATCAGCCCCAAAACAAAAAGGAAATAATATTTTTGAATTTCTAAAATCTGAAAATCCTTAATGATATATAAATAAATTTATTACTCCTTCTTATCAATGTATTAAATGGCATTTTTATTTGTTTTACTATTATTATAAATTACCATATCTGGGGAAAATAGAATAATGTTAGTGATAAGTTAAAATTTGAATAAAACCTTTGCGATTATATTAAAGAATATCAGACTAAAATTTCCTCATAAATAAAATTGATTATTCTTTTACAATAAATAGTTCTAATTCATTATTTCCATAGATTATTACTTATTTTTGTTTTGATCAAAGAGGGATTTTATTAATAAAATAGTTTTTAATTATTTAAAAGTATAAAATGAGAGAAGGAATATAATAAGAATTTGCTTTTACTTGTTAAAATATTTATTTCGTTTTATTATAATTGAATAAAGCCAAATTTCTTGTTTGATCAATGTTTAGGAAATAAATACATGTCAGACATAAACATTATTGCATTTTAGCTATAAATTCAATAAATATTTTATTTACATATCTAAAATCTAAGAAAATTGACAAATTATAAAGATATAAGTATTAATGGTGCTATTAAACATAGGCGGTTGATTAATTTTGTGAGAAAAAATTATATAGTTTAATCCTTTGAAATTCATTTATGCCAAATAATTATTATGCATTTATATATTTTAAAACCCAGAGAGAGTTTCTATAAGCATTGAATCATTTGAGTTTAATCTGAAGCTCAATTATCAAAGGTTAACTAATAATCTTTGGTAGCTTTTCTTTCCGAGTTTAAATTAGACCAATATCTATAGAGGTTGTCTGCAATTGATTTACTTACTAGTTTTATGGTTGAGAGTTGCTTTTGCTATAAGTTTCTTAATAATTTCAGCGTAAATAGTTTAAAGATCGACTTCAATAGTAAATTGACTTTTTAATATTAGGGATCAAAAAAATATAAAAAAAATAAATTATTTTAAATTCAAATGCAATGACTACTCGATATTAAAAAAAGGAATAAGCCAATAAATCGCAAATCTTTGCTAGATTACTTTTTTAATTTAGAACTCAGCTTATATTAGGAGGCACCTGCTTTTTCACTTTTGAATTAATCAGATGAATACTTTAGAGTAAAACTTTTATTGAATTGTTAAGCTAATTCGATTTGACTGGCATAATCATAAATCAAAGTATGGTTATTGCCTCGAAAAATTAAAATTTGCTTTTAAGTGAACTAGGGATATGATATTTTTATATATGAACAATATTTAATTTTTAATTATGTTCTTTAAGCATTGATTACCTTTCTAATTTACTTATAAGTAACATTTTATGATAATGAGAATAATATAGGTATTATTTCTGCGTTAATCATCTGGTTTGACAATTAATCATAAAATGAAGATAAATTTTGTAATATAAAGAGTTTAAAGGATATTAGAAATATAGTAAGTTAGAGTTTATCTTCCTGATTTGAGAATTGCTCATAACTAATAGCAGCACCTAATAATTTATGAATCCACAAGAAAGGTTTAAATCAGCAAGTTATATAAGTAGATATTTTATAGACTATTCATCTAAATGATATATATTTTAAAATAATTTATGAATGTTAAATATTATAAAATTTTAGTGCTTATTTTTCAATAAAGAATATTATTAAGAAAGACATTTATTTCACTTATCAAATGAATTATGTTAAATAATATAAAACTATATAATTATAACAAATAATAAGAATACTTCTTAAAAGAAATGCAAAGAGACTTACTCCATTAGCTTTATAATAAATATCTACGTTAGCATGCCATATTTGCTTATTTTTATTACCTTGAGTACTGAAACTTAAGTTCTTGTGAGACCTATCACTACTCTTTCCAAGCAAGTTCTCTAATAAATAATATTTTTAGTTATTATAGATAATATTTTTTGTGAAGGTAACTGAACATCATCGTTGCCATTAACAATATCCTTATTAATTTTAATCAAATTGTTTAAATCATCTATTTTCCTTTCTGTTAAGTCTTAATTTTAATATTTTTAAAATTACTTTAAAAAAAATAAATGATTTCAATAGAATACAAATGAAAATTATATATTTCCCTGATTTTGGGGGGTCTGTTATCGTATATAATTTATTTTAATATCTGTTAAATGTATTATGAATTTTACTTGAAGTTTAACAATTTGCTAAATTCCTTCTTTAAAGAACTTCGATATAAAATAACTCAATCATTTTTGGATCTCTAGATATAGCATCGTATATTCACTTTTTTGGATATTTAAGCACAGCTCGAAGTCCCTTTATTTAAAAAATAATCTGATGATAATTGTCCTAATTAAATTTATGATTAATGGATAGATCTTTAATGTCTTATTTTAATGCCTTAACCATTAATTCCGACATTGTGTAGCAAACCAGCAGTATGCAGGGAACTCTATTCTACAGCATTTTAACATATCATGTTTTCTAAATTTAAGTTGTTCTGTTTTTAACTTGAGATGTTTTACATATCTAGCTAAGATTTATTGTAGTTCTAGCTATTAAAAATTTAATGAGTAGGGGAAATATAAGATAGATGACTTATCTTTTTAACACACTCAATTAATTAACAATTGTACTAAATTTATATAACTTATCCTATACAATATTGCCAATACAGTAATATATTCAGAAATATTATAATCTTGTTTTCTAAAAAATAATGATATCTAAGAATGTTGTTAACCGTTAATTGCAAGTTCAAAATCGGAAAAATATAATTAAAATAACATTGACTAAATTTAGATACATTTGACAACGATTAAATCGACAAATTAAAATATAAGTTAATAATTTAAAAAGTTTTTTTTAAATAAATTATTCCTGTTTCATTTGTTAATTAAAAATAAACTAAAAAATATTATAAGAACTCTGATTTTAATTAAAAAGAAATCAAAGTAAAACATTAAAATTTATAAGATAAAATATGTATAAAAGTAACAAAATAAAAATTGTTTGTAGTAATAAATAACTATGCTTAATAGATTAATAATTAAGTAAATTAAGAATACAGAAAGAATATAAAAAAATAATTGATTTTAATATTTTTTCCATAAAGCAGCCCAGATCTATCAAAACAAAGATTTTCAATTTTAGAACTCAAATAGTCAAAATGTAGCATTATATCTAGATCTATTATAGTAAGATAATATATCTGTAGATAATTATGTCTGAACTTCTACATAGTGAAGATAAATTATGAGAATCTCATTAACTCTGTAAAATTAAAAAAATAAATGCCCACCTTTTTCTTGTCATTATTCTATAAAATGAATTGTTGTCTTGCTTCATAATTAATAGAAAATGATTTCATCTGACCAAGTCTTCGAAAATTATAATAATATTTTTGTAATTCATTTGTATATTTTTGCAGTTTAAAACCATTATTAGCGTTTTTGGGGTTTTAAATAATTACTTTTAATCAAATATTGAAAAGTGAACTCTTATTCTATTTATTAATAATATTTTTTAATTTCATAAATTTTAAGTAAAAAACAGAAACTTGAATAATAAGATTATTTAATATTTTATGAATCTCAATGTAAATTTTTTTATTTAATATTAATACAACGTAAAATAAATAATATAATAAAGCAATAAGAATGTGGTGGCATTTCAGAAGTGTTGATGTTTTTCGTTAACTTAAATTATGGACATTTCTAGAGAGTCAGAAATCCACTTATTTTTATGGAAGTCTTTGATTAAGTATATTCAAAAAAAAGATTAATTAAAAATAAAAGCAATACTTAAGAGCAATATTGAGATGGCCATCTAATCGAATATGTCTAAAAATTCAATGCATTTCTCGTATTTTTTTATTAAATCAACTGATATATTTTGAACAAAATTTAAATGCATCTTTTTAAATCTTAATCTTTTTCTCAATTATTTTTAAAGTTAATGTACCTATTAAACAGATATTGATATGAATTTTTTTAAATAAAAATATACAAATCTACATGAATAAATTAAATTCTATACTTTTTAACTTTATTCATTAAAAATACATATATTATTTCTAATTATTCTTATAAAGTGGAGCATTAATTCAATAATTCTTTTTTACAATAATCTAAAAGTTAATTAATGATTCAAATTTCTTAAGCTTAAGTAATTCTTATTGGATATATTTCAGCTCTTGAGTTTAGAGATATTATACCAATTTTTTCACATAATTGATAAAATAATAAACATGTTTCTGTAATTATTTAAGGTTAATTAGATTTCGAATCAAATTGTTATTTCATCATATTTAATGTTTGAAGACAGTAGGCATAATAAAATATGAGATATGCAGAATTATCTTACATTAGAAGTTTCATAAATGATTATATAGTTTGTCAATATATTAATCAGATTGTATAGCGAAGTAGATAGTAAATCAATATATAATTAACTGTACTAAGACTTCCAAAATAATCACTTAAACGCTTATCTTACAAAAATATTTCATTATCGAACTACTTATAGCTGCTTTGAAATTTATGGGTTAAATTAATTTAGTGTCAGTAATATAATTAGAAATTCGATTTGTTTCAATTTTAAATTCGAGAATTTTTTATTCTAGTAATGACTGTTTTCTCCATTTGCATCTACTTCCATTCCTTCATCTTTATATTCAACTTCCTTTTTAGCTTCAGCCTTACCATCTTGCATTTTGCACTTAATTCTGGATCGGCTTAATTTTTCTTTTAATTCCTTGAGAATTATCATTTTGTAATGGAACATAAGTAGTATTAATAAATTATGATCATTTTTGCACATTTATACTGTTTCTATGAAACAATTAATTTTTAACTTGAATTAAAACTAGTGCTATTTCGGTTAAATATAGAATTAATTTCTATTTTTTAAAGTAAAAAGGCATTCTTAAAAACAATAAAAACAAATAAGATACCAAAATTATAAAATAAAGCTCAGATTTCTAAAAGAAATTCAAATGATTGAGGACAAAACTTTTTGGGGGGAAGTTTCCTGCACTGGTTTATGATATAAAAAAATTTTTAGGGAAGTTCCTGCACTTTTTTTAATTTTTTAATTTTTATTATTTTTTTTATTAAATTAATTTTTATAACAACTATCAACCAACTTCAGGACTAATTTCATTGTTATAATTATACTTTAATTTATTAATTAACAGTCAATATATCTCTTCAGATTACAAAAACTTTGATATTTTTCACTGATATTTGTAGGTTCTGTTATAGTAATTCCAATTATTGTATTCAATTGTTATTGAAATTCTGATTGAATTAATCTAGTTCATACCATGCGTATATATTGTTAAATTATATTTTCTTGAGCTACTTCAATGATGAACAATATACTCTTAATATTTAATAGGTCATAAAATTGTTAAATTTTTTAATTTATGTAAAATTTATTAAATTTACATAAAAATAAAAAAAAAGCGTGGAGGAAACTTCCCCCCCTCAACTTTTTTATCGAATTGAATTTTGTCTAATTTTATATAAGTATGCTGAAAGCACTTATTTATTTTAGCTCCAATGTTCTTGTTTTTAAAAATATCTTTAACTATGATACGGTCAATAGAAATATTATTTTTATCGGCATTATCTAGCTTGATCTCTTTTATCTTATCTGCTTGATGTTCTTTCAAATTTCATCAATAATAATTTTTTTAATCATATAATATTCTAATTCCATTTTTGAATATGAGCTAACGTATTATTCAATATCCTACCTGTTTAAATTTCAATGAGCTGATTGGTATACTGATTGAAATCACCCTAATGATCTATATTAATTTTGCGTTGGTATTATTTTGAAATTTTAGTAAATTATTTCTGTTTCAAAGTCACTATAGTATAGCAGTATTAAATGCTGCAAAGACCTTTTGTTTTCTTTTAATATCTATGGTAATTTATAAAAATATAATAATTTTAAGTTTAACAAAGCTTTTTCATTCGATAACCTTAAATCTCTGATCTTCATCAACATCTTTATTATGAGCTTTCTTGTGCTGTTTAATCTATAGTAGGATATTTAGCTCGGGTTTGCTTCTTTTCTATAATGGAATCGAGTTTTCATAATCAATGCTCAAGTATCAACAACCTTTAGATCTTAGAATATTACTGATTGGTAAGTAAACTACATCTTAATCATTGAAATTTAATATATGTTGTATATCTAAATTCATTAAATTCCTGAGAATAAATGTAATTACCTCGGCAATAAATGATTACACTAAAATAAGTTATTTTGATTAAGATTAATTATAATTAAAATTTCTTTTACTAGGATAATTTTTTTTCTTTAAAAAGTAAAATTTGCAAGAAAACTCCAAAGAGTAAAATCAATTTGTGAAAATAATTTCTAAATTGAATTAAAGATATTAAAACAAATTATTTACAATTATAAAAAATACAGAAATTAAATATAATTTTATTTTAGATATTTACATTTAATTTTTTCAAAAAATGAAACCCAAATTGTTAAATTCTCGCCTGATGTTAAATTATTAGAATTTATGATTTTATGTTTTGTTTGTTTTTATTAAAGAATATATCTAACTTTTAATCTGTAACGAACTCTATAATCAATGTGATAGCAATAAAGCCTTCTAATGGGGATGGGCTAGGCCCTTAACGGAATGGATTCCAATTCCTGTAATTCACATTTTTGGTTTCGTACTCAATGGTACTAGTCTACTTGTTTAGCTGCTCCTCAAGCAGTTCTAAATGCTTGATCTTTAAAGAAGCACTGATGCTCACCTAACTTTTCTGACAATCTCAACGTCAATATGATCTTCTTTTGGGGTACCTAGTACTTCTATAATGCCATCACAAGGAGGTTGTGATCTTTTGGTCTTAATCTGGTAAAGTACCTGGAGATTGGAGATCATATCAGGTCTAACATGAAACTTCTTCACAAACTCTGCTTCTGAATGACTTCATTGATAAATTTTATTATTAAAATTAAAATATAGAGTTATTAAACTGGTTAATTTAACTTAAATTTAAATCTTTGATTAATTTTGCTAGAATATAATTAGTTTGGGAAATTAAAATAAACTAATAAGATAATTATATATAATAGCAGCTGTTATACTTAACTAAGCCTAGATGAAATGGTACTCGTTTGATAGATTATTTAGAAATTATATGAACTTTACTATTGGGTTGGGCGTATAATCTTATTTCTGGAGCGTGATAATTCAAAATGAAACTAAAATAAATAAACAAATCACAAACATTTCATAATGATTTATAACGCTCCAGAAATGAGATTATACGCCCAACCAATAGTAATGTCCATCTAATTTCTAAATAATCTATCAAACAAGTACTATTTAATCTAGGCTTAGTCAATTATGCCTGCTTTTATTATATATAATAATCTTAGTTTATTTTAATCTCCTAAACTGAATATATTATAGCAATAATTAATCAAAGATTTAAATTTGCTTTTAATTTTTTTGCGATCGATTATTGAATTCAATTTATATTGGACTCCTAGTAATAGAATCAATCGATAGCACCTTTAATTATAGAAAAACGTTAAATAAGCGGAGCTCTACATCTTTTCTCAAATATAAATAGAGTAAAATTTATTTTTTCTTATTGTTCGTGAGTTAAATATATTAAATATTATTAATATCATTAAACATTTATTTCCAATGAATCTTATTTATCATGTTATCATATTATTCGAGCTCAATTTTTCAATAACATTGATCATAGAATACTTTTTATTTTTACCATTTATCTTTTCAAAATACTCGACAGGGAGAATTCTATAAAACAAAATACATTTATAGTGGCTTTATTTAGTTTTGAAAGGGCTAATTCTTAATGCATAGAGACTTGAATAAAAAGGAGATTAAGATCTCTCCTTTTAATCAATCTATATACCATTTCCACAGGGGTCATATCATATGGTTGGTTTTAGATCAAGAAATAATGCAGAGACTTTTACTTTATCAAGATCATATAAGTTAAATTTCTATATTGAAAAGGAGGCATTATCCTTTTCTATTGTACTAATAGGAGTAAAGTGAAAGATCATTTCTATTTACGAAGTTTTTCCCCATCATTAAATTATATATTTCATAGTTTTTCTCTGTTACTTAGATCATGATATCTTTATAGAAATTCAATAAACTTAAATAAGCCTTGAATTTTAAAGCCGTAAAATAGGAAATTGTTCTAATAGATGAAATAATTTATAATTAATCATGAAAGTGGAGGCTATTTACCCATAAGATCTTATCTTTAAGTCTGCAAGATAAAAATGCCTTAAATAGAGTACATTCCTAGATACATTTTTTTATTTTATTTCATCAGTCTAAAGAAGACATATCTGCATTTAGTAATACTTATCATCTCACAGTTAAAAATACAATTAATGTGAAATTTCTTTTCAATGTCAAGTTTTTTTGCAATTGTTTATTGCAGGAAGTGAAGAACTCTTGCATAGTTGGCTTTGAATTAATCGTAATGAAGGAATGGATCAAATTGACAATATGAAACGGGTTTTGATTGTATATGGATGCTTCTTTAGAGCAAAAGATTTTATTATTGAAAGTATATCATTCATTACCCACTCTCTTTAAGTATGTTTGATAAGATATTCTAAGTATTGGTTAATTCCTTTTTAACATTTTATGAAGATGTTGAGATCCTCACTGAGATCAAATCAGTATCATCGTCTGTTCTTAAAATTATGCCGCACTTTGAAATTAAAAGAGTAATAAAGGAGTAGGATTTATAATAAAAGTAGGCATTAGCTTGCTTAGACAAAAAAAGAAACCTCAACATTTAGAATATTTTTGATATTCATAATAAGTTCATCTTTTGATAAAGTTGGTATTACCTTTTATTTTTCCCAAATAGATCACATTTTGTAACTTACATGCCATTGAATTGCCTTTTTATCTTTAGGAATTATCTTAGGTAGCATCTATGTATTCTTCAGATCTCTTTCATTCTCTTAAAGTGCTCAAAATGCCTTTTCAACCCAGTGAACCTTCTAGAAGCTTTTTCAATTACAAGTCTATCAACCTAAATATATTAGCAGTTTAAAATTCCCGAAATAAAAATCCTTCTGGTAATTTACAAATTCTTAATCCCAGATATATTATCATACTTTTTTCTTTGGCCTCTCGAGCTTTTATATCTGTTTCATATGGCTAACGTAAATAGTCTCTAAGATCGATATGTTTAATCATATTTTTATGCATTTTTATAATTCTAAACGAAATTTAGTAAGAGGAGAGTCAATAAATAGTTATACAATAAAATAGAGCTTTAGATTCTTTAGAGATATTATGTTTAATATGTTTTATAATTTATTTATACATTTTTAATTTTTCTTAATTATTTCAGATTTATTATTTTCTACTTTTGCTTATTTGTTTTTTAAATATTTGTTCAGTCAGCCAATTTCTTTAAATTTTACTCTTGGGGTTTTATATTTTTAATTATATATGAAGCTAACTATTTCTAAATAGTGGTTACAATAAATATTATTGTTCTTTAAATCCATCACAATAAAGTATCCCTACTTATCATCAAATCAATCTCATTCCTAATATATATATATATATATATATATACACGTTCTCTTTCATATTGTTTTAACTGCTTAGCTAGCAAATAAAATAAATAATCTAAGAATTATTAGATTAATAAAATATAATTAAGATCGATTTTTGACTTTTAACTGAGACATTACTGGAGACTATACACCCATAAATTATTCAAATTGTAATAAAAATATTTTGGTGTTCTTACCTTATAAAAATGGAGGACATACAAGAAAAACACTTTACAGTGGAGCAAAACGAACAGTGACTCATTGAAATCAAGTGGAAAATATTTGATTATCATAAGGAGATTGATAACACAATTAGTTTTTATTTACAATTTTATAATCAATATTTAAATTAAATTGTATATCAATCTTATATTCCTCTGATTATTAATCTTAAATGCCAGATCTCTACATTTTCAGTTTTACAGTTTAATTTATATTCTAAATATCACCACAATTGGAGTAGTTCTCACAAAAAGATAATTTTCATGACCTGATATGACGGAATGGAACTATAACTTCAGAATAAAAATAAGCCTGTGTTTTTGAAATTTCATAGCACAGGAAAGTTGATTGATAAAGATGTAACTCAAATGTTTTATGAAGTAAGTGTAACTTTCGGATGATGATGACACTGATTGGAATAGAGGTGAAGATGTCAATCATAACTCATTGTGACAAATTCAGGAGCATTTAGCAAGAATTAAACGATAAAACATTTAGACACTAAGACTATCTTAAATAGGTAGATAGTTCCTTTAGTTGATGCTTGAAATTAAAATAATGGTCTATATATTCTCATCAAATATAACATAAATAAATCGAGTTCTCAGTAAATGTATAAATAATAATTTAATAAAATATAAAATAATAATTGATTTCAAAAGCTGCATATGATATATTAATAAAACTCCAAGAGTAAAACTTAATGAAATTAAAGAAGAATATAATTGAAATACAAGATAATTTAAATGAAATAAATAAAGAGTGGGTTTTATTAAACAAATTATACCAAATACAAAATGTGTATTATGAAATATCACTTGCTATGGAATTTGTTTAATGAAGTTTAATTTAAAGCTTTAGATGATTTTTTGCCATTTGAGAATTAATTATCAATAAATAAGCAAGTATTATTTTAGGCTAGATGTCTTCAATCATACTTCCAAAGAGGAGGCAGAATTGAATTTTATCTCCGTTAGTTAGTATAGTTAATGAGTGCTTAAGATTTTATATGGGTATATAGAGCTGCTATATTTATTGATTCGAGAGCTTCATCTTTGTAGGGTGAGGTTAAGGTCATCGATCTATCCAAGGAAACAAAACATCTTCTTTATCTTATCAGAGGCTTCAAGCTCATTGGTGAAGATTCTATGGTTAAGGAGGACATTCTTATATTCAATAATTTCGTTGTAATAATAAAAATTCAAAAACAAAGGAAAGGTTGGGCTCATTAATTCTTCTTGACTTTGACTGAACTCCATTAATAAATTAACATTATTGCTGAATTGATCTATTATAAGTAGGAGGAAGATTATCTTAATTAAACAACAAATAAAATAATAGATATTTTAAGATATTTAGTATAATATGATTATATCAATTTTTAAATCAGTTTTGCAGATAAAATTGATATAAATACGACTCTATGTACCTGGAAGTATACTCATTCGATAGCACTTGAAAATTCTCATCAGCTGTTTACGAACTCCATAGAGAGGTATTTTTCACTTGAAATAAACTCAATTTATTGCTAGACAAACTGGGATTAAATATTCAAAGATATGTGTTTGATGGTTGAATTGGTTGGTGGTCCAAAACTAATGTGGAATTGCAGAAATCACAAATTCTGTAAGCTTATATGCCAAATAGCATCAACCAGTAAGCACGCTGAAGCGCTTGTAAGAAGCCTTATGTCCTGATTTGATGGTTGACATCCAGAGCCTGTTTTTAGAGAGGCATATGGTTCTTATAATAATGAATATACTGATGACTATATTGTGAAGATCAGAAAAGCATAAGTGAGAAATTGAATTTATAAATATGGAAGCTTTTTCATAGGTACTATGTCATACTGATGAAAGCAAAGAATCAAGATAGAGATATTCAACTTCTACAGAGAGCAATTAGTGTAATTACTACACTCGTACGGATCTTTCTCCATTAACAACAGTGAGTGGGATTGCTGAGGGGAATATTATTGCCTTGTCATTTTTACAAAGGCCTCCTTATTTTTTGCAAATGCATAAAACCGATATCGTTTACATTTCAGGGTATTTTTTGTGACAGAGATAGTAAAATAACTTAGGCTTAATATCAAATGATTATATAATAAAAAATAGAGAAATTAAATATAAATACCTAAATTTACTATAATTTAAATATAAAAATTAATTTTTGGTTTATTTCCAATAAACCCCATAAATTGAAAATATACTAAAGAAAAAGAATTTATGATTATTATATTTGAACTAAATTAATTAATTTATAGAATAATCAGGCAATTAGATAAACGAATAATTTAGTATCTCGAAAAATTGGATTAATATGTGAAAGTATTAATTTTAAGATGAGAAAGTAGTGTTTTATTAAGCCAATAATTAATTATTATGATGAGCTTATTCATAAGAAAATTGCTTAAACTTAGTTCCTAAATTTTAATTAATTTAAAAAAAAAGAATTAATTTATTTTATTATTCATACTATTTTATTGTTTGGATATCTATTAATTCTACTAAAATTAATATAAATTATCATTATATTTTATGTTTTAAGTAGCAAGATATACTCTAAGAAATGAAGCTTTTGAGTGAAAATAATCACTCCTATTTAGAGCAAAGGATTCTTATCCCTTACACCCTTCTCATAATATAAACAGCATCGATAAAATAATCTTCCAGCCACGAACTTATAGCTTCCAAAGTCTATTTTTACCTAGCCTTTAATCAAAAGGTTGAGTCTTAAACTTTATTTTAATTGAATTCAATTACACATTGTAAAGTTTAATTTCATTTCAGTAATTCATCTTTTTTTTACAGCAAAGATATTTCATATTTATATTTAATATATTTTGCGTGTTTTCAATAGCGTCTTATTAATATATTTATGCAATAAAATATTAAATTTTTTACTCTATTTATTATCCTTTTAAGTTTTACAGTAATCCTATCAAAGAAACAATATGAAATAAATTGATTTTCATTGAGTTTTATGGATCTATTTTATTAACAATTAATTAGTCTGTATTAAAATTATATCATAGTAAATTATTAAAATAGAAATGCTATCAAATGGAATAGATCTTCACATTAACGCTTCAACTTAAATGAAAAAATATAGAAAGTGTTTGGAAATCAGAAGAATCTTTTTATGAAGAGAGGGATGGCAGATTATTAGCTTGATTCATTCAAAGATAGCTTTAAGTTTAGAGGCTCGGGGCTTCTATTGATGAATAATCTCGATGAAAAATTTAGAAGAAGTATTGATTAATTTTATTGTATAGGGTCCCACTGGGTGAACTAATAACATAATAAAGTATTATTTTCGTCAAAAACGTCACAGCCATCTACTTCCAGGCTGGGGGGGGAATGTTCATGAAGGTGGTTTTCATTTAAACAACTAGGTATTTTTTCCAATCTAACTTCGATTTTCTGATAAAAACCTATAATAAATGTAACAATAACGAGGTATAGATAAGGAAGGTGGTTTCCATTCCTACTACCCGAAATCTGAGCCCTCGGATCGACACTTTCAAGTTGCTCAAAATATTCACAGCCTCCGTTCTCAATGAAGGCTTGCCAGATCGGGGAGATAAAGGCGTGAAGATGATCAGCACTCATTAATTAATAATATCCTTGTATTTATAGGTAAAGAAATTGAGTTTTAATTTTTTCAAATTTTCATAAATTTTTGAAATTGCATCGATAAATGCAAAAAAAAGCTAATTTAAGGCTTTTATAATTTTTTAAAAATTATTATCTAGTAAAGTCAAAATTTTCTAAATAATATAAATTAATGAGATAAAGTTGGATACTTGTTGCTGCTCTTAAAGCACATCTTTTATTGTAAACAACGATACCATTAACTTCAAGACTCATAGTACTTCCATCACCATCATATCTACCAGTCGCTAGTTTTCAAATTTCAGATTAGCTAGGTACTTTGATATAGTGGGGCAACAAACAATTAAACAAACATACAAGCACTGACCTTTTTATAGAACAAGCAATTCAATATCTTGCAATTTTTTCAGTCAATGAGGTGAATCTTTTGCGTATACGCGAAATGATTTTCCCTCCACCCACATCTTTATACAAGATAACGATTTCACCACCAAAAAATTATCTAGGCAACTTCCCCGTATTCAACCTATAAATTCTATCTTCCAAATACGCTTTCTATGAAGCATTAGACACTACTGAATAAAATATAGCGATCGCTAATAATAATTAATTTAAAATGACAGATAAAATAGTCGGAGGAAGCATCTGGAAATCGAGCTGTTTATCATAAGAGAATTGAATTTGATCACAATAGTGCAATCTTCATAGAAATTATATAGAGATATTTAAAGTTATTGTTATAATTTTATATATTACGAAACTCAAATTCGATGATAAAATATAGCTTCTCTTATTTTATATTTTCTTTTTTACAAACAAATATTCGTATTTAAATATATATATTTAAAAATAAAAAGTGCAATATTTATTGAATTTTAATAATGAAATAAGTATATTATGCTTTTGTTTATTTGATAAATTTGCATAGATTCTATATTATATATTCCTATTTTGAAATTTAACTTCAAAAATGTTTAAGTTACAAAAAATAAATGTCTTCATAAGATATTTAAATTATTATTTTAATAGATCCTCTTCATCAAATAACCCTTTTCCAGATCCCACGCATTAAATTAAACATCATTCTAAAACAAATTGAGAAAAAATAATAAATTAATTTTCAATTCTAATAAATAAACCAATTTTAATCTATCGATCAATCATTCTATTAAAGCATAACTATCGGATACTTTATTTTAAGAAATGAAATTTTGGGCTTTATAAAACCATTAGAATATCTAGGAGACTTATGATCACAACCTTTCTGTCTGCTATCAAATAGAAATTTAACATATTACTTATGAATAGCAGGTAAACCTATCAAATATAATGAACAATAATGAGAGGTTGTGTAATTTATTAAAGAGGGGTAAGTATTTCTTATTCAAATCATAAAGCTATGAAAATAGGTACTATCTTCTATAATAATAGGTATGATAGCAAAGTTGCATATAGGCAAGGAAAAAATAATTTTATCTTGAAAGCTTAGGTATGATGCCGAAAAATAAAAATAGAATTACGATTTTAATACATTTTAATTATTACTCTAAGGGGTGCATGAATGTGTTTCCTCTAATGCATTAGAGATGCAGAATTTTGTTAGTGTCAGGATGGGACTCTAAGTATTAGAATAACTTTTAATTAGAAGGTAAATTGCCTAAATAACTTCTCTTTTTTTTGCAACAAATTATATGTATTATAAATTAGTAGAAAGCGAGGAAGACTAAAAATTTATAAAATAAACATTAAAAGCATCCTCTCTATAAAGGATATTCTATTAATGAGAAATTAATATACAATTTTAGAGATCCTTAAATGAAGTACAGATAAGAAATCAGCTATTGTCAAGTACTGGGTTAAGAAAGCCCAATAAATGTTCTTTGGTTCTATTATCTGTAAGCATTTGAAGGATCATAATAATGGAGTATAGCCATCAGATTACTTCTCATTAGTCTAGTGCAAATATCAGCTTGTCTTTCGTAAGAACAATACTGAAAATTAATATCCCAAATTTAATATCTCAACCACAGAAATTTAAGTGCATCATATATGCTTTCTAGTAGTTATTGATAAATTTACTAAAGCATCGAGTTTGCATAAGGCCTGAATAAGATTAAATTTACTACCATTATATGTTCTAATCTTTATTTTTTTTCAAATAATTTTCATAATAAAATATAAAGAGAATAATCTTTCTTTTTAATTGAAATCCTTTATAGTTTAGTATTAAAGTCTCCTTATTATTAAAGTCTACTTAAATGCACCCAGAGAACTATAATCTTTGTTTAATTTGCAATAAATTACAATAATATTACAATTGACTCAGCGATTAAAATATTTAAATGAAAAGATAATATATTTATTGTATTTTAATGCTGAATAATTGTAAAATTTCAAACTAATATATGAAATTTATTTTTTACTATTAGTTATGGAATATAGGGATAAATCCAAAAAGGGATATTTAAAAAAATGAAAGAGAAAATTTAATATTACTTTTTATAAATCAGAACCAATTAAAAACTACATCCTTTTACATCTTTATGAAAATATATCATAGAAAAAAGTAAGAAGCTGTTTATGAAATTCAAATGATACAGTAAATCTTGACGCCGGTTAGTGAGCTTTGTCATGACATCTAAGTTTAAGCTGTTTAGAAGCAAAAATAAAATCATAACAATTATTCAAACTCTGATAATTTCAAAAGTCAGACTCGTTTAAAAGCAAAGAGCAGTAGAACGTTGATTAATCAGGTATGAAGAATATTTCCTTGTCATCAGTAAAATCATAATTCTCAAATAGCTTAATTTAAATTGAAGAATCATTATTTTCTTATTGTCTTGTATTTTATTTTATTACATATCTCATATATTAGTTTCATTAATGATATTTTAAAATATAAATCTAGTTGCAAATCGATCATTTCTTATTCGATAAAATAATTTTATGTAGCATAAATTAAACTATCTATCTATCTATTTTAATGGAAACAATCTTTTATCATATAAGTCAACTTTTAATTTTTATTTATAAATCGATTAATTTAAAGTTTACAAATTTATCCCAATAGTGTTCCAGTTTGATAAATTATTAAATTTTATACTAAAATTTATTTTTACATTTCTATAAAATCTTTAATTGGCCTACTTAAGCATATACGTTGATAACTTAAGAATTTTGAACTCTTTTGATTCAGTAAAATACCATTTTCGTCATAAGGTACCGAGAATTGAAAGGGATTTATAAGTAATAACCTTAATATTAATGTTCTCTTATAAATGATTTCTAAAGATATCTTGATAGTATAAATACAATATTTATCTGATTTATCACCTTTGATTATAATCACTATGTATAATTGTTAAGTTTTATCAATTTTGATAGTACTAATAAAGTAATATTTATTTTTACTTACTTCAAAAAATCATTTTAAAAGTATAATAAATGCTTTAAGATCTAAGACTTTTACATGTATCTTAAGAGTTAGGATAATAAACATCAATTTTAAATCTTTATAAAAAAGCTATTTTTATCATGAAAAATTTAAATTTAAGTATTTTCATAATTAAATTTAAAGATTTTTCTCAGTATTATAATAAGAAAGCAGGATTAAGTCATTATTGAAGAGATGCTTCAGTAAAGAGAGTATGGACTTAGTTTAAGCTATTCTTGACTGTATCACTTAAGATCTTATATTAAAATAATTAATCCAAAGCCAAGAAATTTCCATTTTGGAATACTCACTGCACTATTCAAGTTCATATTATCTATATTTTGTTATGAAATTTCTTTATGAATCTTGAATGATTGGTGTGTACTTATAAAATATGTTTTCATGACCCTAAATAATGATTGAAGAGTCGAATTAATATATTAAATTCAAGAAAAAATGACATTAGTTTTTTGGACATATCTTGTTCAGCAAAAACAAAGTCTTAGTAAATTAATCTTTAAATATAAGTTTATTTGATTACACAATGAAATAATTTAATAATGAATCTTCATAATCAATAAAATAAGAAAAGTTTAGGGACTACAGTGCTTTTTAAATCATTTCTTCCTTTGCTCATTTCCATCTTCATATTTACTTAATCTTTCAAATTGATGTTTTGAGAGTGATTATACTACCGAGCATCGATATCAAAGATTGAGCGAATTTGAAGATGAGCAGATGATGAAATGATTAAAACAGCACTGTATTCCCTAAACTTTACTTATTTTATTTTTATGAAGATTCATTATTAAATTACTTCATTGTATAATCAATTATATTGGCAAGTTAAATTTTAGAAATTTGATATTGTCTTATTAAACTCCTATAAATAATGTTTAAAAGTGTGATTTAACATATCAATCTGGTCAAGAGCTAATGTAAAATTAGTATTAAGTAATAAGAAAAATTATGATGGTACTCTGTATTCTCATATTGAACATATTTTTAAATGTTTTTATTTTGGGAGAGCAAACTACTGTGCTAATTTTAATATGTTTTAGTAATAGTGGAAAATTAAAAAGATTTGAGTTAAATTCATCCTAAAGCATAGTCAGCAAATAAAATTCTTAAGTTTAAAACTATCTTCCAGAACTCTCTCTCTCTTTTGTGATATAATCTTCGAACTTTGATAACTCATTAAAAACATTACTATACTTAAATAGTTGACTAAAGACTTTTCAATATTTTATCCGTTAAAAAATATACGGAGCTTTTAGTAATTAAATATCTATTAGTCTCGAGGATATCAGGTTTAGGTTGTGACAAAAAATTTTGATAAAAATATTTATGTCCTTTAATCCAATTATTTTTATTAAAGAGGCTTTATTGTAACTCATGAAAATTGCTCTTAATAGATAAATAAGCAATTAAACTAATTGTTATCCTCGATAAGACTAGGCTTTGAAGATTATCTTCTAAGCTATAAAAAAGATATAAATTTCAAATCTTTCCTAAAAATTATAGCAGCTACTGCACACACATCATACTAAGCTAAGCTTTATGTATTTAGACTTCTTATCAGGAGGAAACCTGTGGTATAAATTACCTTTTTAAAATTAACCTGCTAAGAAAATTGGAGCTAATCAATCTTAAATGTTATAAATTTTTTATTTAACCACGAACCAAACCCTTTCTATATATATAACTCTTTTGTTGATATTACTATAACAATAAATGGAACTAATTGATAAAATTTAGCATAATTAAAGTAGCTTGCTATCGATCCAGCAAATTATTTCTTAGTATTTTTTTGAAATAGCCTTCTTAAAAAAAGACATATTAAAATTATTAGATTTAAAAAATAATAAAAATAATAAAAATGACAAATTTTTATATTATTTAATAAATATGTAAAAGAATCGATTAATAAAGAATATTTGATGTTTGTGATTTATGTTGAATCTTTTTCACAACTTTCTATGTTAATAAAAATTCAAGTTATCCATACTGACTTTAATTTTATTCATTTATTATCTGCTTCATCCATATAATGTAAAGGGATTTGGTCATGCATATATGGGCCAACGTAAATTGTATTATAAGAACTTCGGTTTAAATATTAAAATAAGATGATTAAATCTTTAAAAACTATAATTATATCAACAAAATACACAATCTTAATCGAATAATTTAGATTTAATGTTTATTAATTATAAACTATTTTTGTAAAAAGATTTGATCATAACTTATCATAAGTTTAAAAATTTATTAATTATTGTTATTCTAAAATTAAAATATATAAATAAACTTCATAGACTCCCATAAATGATTGACTTTCTTACTCTCTCAAAATGTTCAAAATTTTAGTTAACTAAAAACATCAACATTTGAGACTTTTGAAGTAACACCTTCATATTCAATACCCCAAAACCTCTTCAGTAGTTTGATTGAGTTTTTGATTTATAAAAGGTAGCAAATAACGATGCTTTATTAGGGTTTAAATATTAGTAATTTAAGCAAGTAAATGCGAGATTTGGGGTCTTTATATGACAGTGAGTATAGGTTTACTATTTTAAATACGATAAGGATGTGATGAGTATAATGACTACCTAAAGCCTATTCTTTATTATACATCAATAGCAATGCTGCTTCACAAATCTGCTGCGACTGTTAGGTCCCACTGACTTTTAGATCTGAATTTGAAGAGATAGTAACTTAATTCTAAGCCTAAAAGACCTTAGAAACATAAGCTGCATCATGTTGATTATCTTGTTAATGATAGGACTTTGAAATATTGGGCTCACTTCTCTCTCTCCTAGAGGACTGTGATGTTTTATCAACATTTACCTTAGCTCAACATAGCTGCTTAATCTATAGCAACATTTATATATAAAGAAAATGTATCTTAAAAGACAGTCAATCACATTAAAAGAGTGATTAATTTTAATGTTTCATTTTATAAGAATAATTTATATTATATATATATATATATACATATATTATTAAATACAGAGAGCTTAAGATCATGGTATTATGATGTAGCTGAATTTACATTCAATACCTCTAAATCAAGGTCTTGCTACAAGAGTATAGCAATATTGAAGTTTACGACTAAAAGATTAAGAATGAAGCTCATGCAATCTTTTGTGGAATAAAAGAAGATAACTCAGAGGTAAGTATGCTGACTAGGAAATTATTATGTTTGTAGATAACTTATCAGTACACAAAACTATAGACTCAAGAAAGCAATATAAAAGACTAAATATTACTCCTGTATTAACGTTCCTTACAGACCTCAGTTTAATGGTATTGAGTTGTATTGTGGGATACTAAAAGGGCACTATAAAAAACTTCTATGATACCATTATTTGATTCACGATTTAAAGATAGATACAGTAGACTTTATTAAGAGTGCTGCTAAGAGAGTCAGCGATGAAAAAGCTAAGGTGTGTGCGAGAGAAGGGAGTTTTTGAGTTTATAAATAAGTATTAGAATAAAACGAATGAATAAGTTCATATTTCAATTGAGCTTATAAATGGATTTGGCTTCTCTTTCTTTCTTCCTCTTACGGCTTTGCTTGGTTCCATGTTTTCCTCTTTGAGCTAACTCCTGAATCGATACTCATCTCATTTGGCTTTTATCAATCAAAAACTCAATAAAACTACTGAAGGGGTTTTGGGATTTTGATTGTTTTATTATATTGTTTTATATTATTTAAATATTACTTGAAATTACTTTCTAAAAGGCTCCTATAAAAATGAGCGACTTTCTGATTCTCTTAAAATGTTCAAAATTTAAGTTAATAAAAATAATCAACAATGTAATATTTAATGGCCTTAAGCTATTCAAGATTTTTTGAAAGAAGTTGAAATTTAAATTCAAATTTATAATTAATAATAGCAATAGTAAATGTAATAATCAAAAATGGAAATCTAAAAAAAACGTTATTATTTCTCCATTCTCCTTCATACTTAGCTCCATTAGCTTGAGTGTAATTTTTCTTGTGTTTTTCTTAGTCTTCAGTTGACTCTTGCTCGCATGTACTTCTCAATCGATCTTAGTGCCACCCCTGTAAAATTAATTTTTTAGATATGTTTTTTGTAATTTACATTTTAAATGAATGACACTGCACCTTCTGATCAGACATGTTTTCATATTCTTATATTCTTAATTTATTTTTTAATACAATTCACTTTATTCTAAAAAAAAAATCGTGATTATTACATATCTTTAATACTGAATGTATCTATAAATTTTTATTTTATTAAAGTTTTATCATTTTTATTAATATATTTCTCATTATAATTTTGTATTGATCTTAGTTTTCATTAATTTTTTTGAAATATAAATTCCTTAATATTTTTTTTTCTTCTCTTTGATATTATTTTCAAATAAGCTTATAATTTATATTTCATCTGATTATTAGTTTTAATATTGAAATTTTATTTTTAAATCTATATTTTTCCCTCCAATATTATTTAATTAATCCTATATTAATTTTTAGTGATGAAAGGATATTTTTATATCCAAAAAAGATATCTCTTTGGTTACCAATTTATATTTCTAAGTTTCTCTATACTATCATATTTTTCAGTCTTTTTATGAAGGATTGCCAGATTTTTGCAGATAGTTGGTATTATGCTAAATGGCTCCCTTTTTAACAATATTGGTGTATCAGGAAGTTCTAGAGTTTTCTTTTAATATTTTGATTATCTTATTATATTTAAAAAATCGTACCTTAAAGAGTTGCACCTCTTGCAATTTTTTAAATTTAAAACTATTTAATATCTGAAAAAAATGTAAAATTTTATTCTAAATCTAAATATTTTATCTAAATATTATTTAAGTTTTGTGTCAGTTGCTGCTGTTCTATTCTGTTTCCTTTCATTATAAATATCACTATAATCAACGTTATAATTAATAACATATCCCTCCTGCTTCTTTATATTATCTTATTTAATTGAAACATCATTAAGTAATATTTATAAGCTGATATGACCTTAATTTTAATTATAATTATGAATTGGGAAAAAAATTGAATTTAATAGGAATCATTAATTAAACTTATGTTAAATCTCTAATTATAATAAATGTATTGTATTAATGAAATTAAGTGTTGTATATCATCAGAAATTTTACAACCTTCATCTAGACCCTCCACAAGGAGACTTAAAACGAGATCATCATTAAATTTATGTTCTCTTTCATGATGCTAGTCCGAACTTCCAGTCTGGGCTGTGGTTAATTCAGCAGCTAATGCCATCAGAGCACGTCAAAAATATTTCCTGTACAGTGATTTCTGTACTGAAGCAGAATCAGCGTTGATGATTATGATGGGATGTCCATATAACCTGGAGTTTACCGCCCTCTCATTAGGCACAGTAATCGCACATCCTTGGAGACTTCACAATTTTCTCTCATTCGGACAAATATGTATAAATGTATGCATAGAAAAGATTTTGGGCCTCTTTAACCTGAAATTAGTCACAGCTCGCACTAGTTGAACAGTAAGTTAGTACATATTAAATTGATTATGTAATTTTCCTGTATTCTCATTATATCTAATCTTTTCATAATATATTAATTCGCACAGTTTCATAAGCAACCTTTTGGTCCTTAAAATTATACATACTTCTTAGTTTAAGCTGCTTAAATTTATGTCCCTAAACAGTTTTTCACCTCAATTAGCTAAATAGTAGTGAATTATGGATAAATAATAATTCTCGACTAGTGCCCTTCCATCACTTATTTGCTGAGATCAAATTCTAAGATGCTATTGATATATTTTAGTCTGTATAAATGCTTACAAGTGTTCAACAATATGGTGGAAACTTTTGTAATATTCACGATATTTTACTCACCTAAGCTTCTTGATCAAATTTTTATCTCTAATTATACAATATAAATAAATGCAAGTCACAATTTCAATTTTTGATTATTAATATCTATCATTACTCAAATTATTTAAAATATTAAAAAAATATTTTTTGCATTTATAGTCTTTAATTATTATTCTAATTAGATAATACTTGAATTAGTTATATTTTTAAATAATAATTAAAATTGGACTATAGTTATTTAAAATTGCATACTATTAAATTATTTTACCTTGAATCAAAATATCACATAGGATAACATATTTCCTATTATATAACTAAATTTATCGATAAATTAAAAATGATATTTAAATTTAAATACTTAGATTAATAAAATGGAGGTTATATTACATTATAGTGTTGATGCTGTTTTCTTCTCGAAATCTACAACATTTTGAGATTAAAATATAGAATACTTTAATATCAATATACACTTATCATTATAAACTTGGTGGCAATAAAGTCATAATATCCTGCTGCATTATTTCCACTACTTAAATTTTAATTATCCATTACTTCCAAGGGATGTTAGGCGAGTTAACTGAAGAACTACTGCTTGTAAAATATATTTTTAACGAATTAAGGCACACCAGAACATATTTCAATCTGCAAGGCATTTCACTTTAGATAATTCTTTATCAAATTTCTCAAAATAGCAATAAAAAATAATTGTATTCTTTTGTAAAATTAGCATGCATTTGTAGTTAACTTGCACCGCTTCTGATTTATGAATCGAGAAAGAAGATGACGGCGCCATTATTAATCTCTACATGATGAAGCGATCAACTATATCTTATCAGCATACTTTGATTTCACATTAAAGTGGTAATGTCCTCATCAGGCAAGACATATTCATACTGACTTGTACTAGTGCAATAAGATATGAGTTGAAAGTTTTTAACAATTAAGCTAAAATTTGAACCTTATTCGTTTAGGGCTGCTATCAAACACTATTGAAAAGAGCCGTTAACTAATTGTGGCTAACAAGTGATATAACGAAAGCCACTACGTATCTTATGAAGGTGTAAATTTAAAGCCACAAACACAGAATGGCCTCAGTAAGTTAAATAGATAGATACCGATCTACACAAGTAGAAATAAAATACTTTAAATTACTAGTACAAACAACAACTAAATTAATTAAAAATATCAAAAATAATTGGGAATTAAATATTCTGATAGCTAGCTCATTCATAAAGGAAATGATTATTATTTGGAAAGGTCACGAGCCCATCAATCACTATATTATAGAAATTTCCCATCTTTGTTACCTACCTATAAATAAAAAAAACTCAAAATTGTTGATTATACATAATTATCAGTTACTTAAACTACTAATAGTAAACAATAAGTTATTCAAATCATAATTTAGCCAAAATAAATTGCTCTTCCAGAGGAGCTAACACTGTTATTCCCTAAAATAAAAATGATTCAAATTAAAAAAACAAGTTATTTAACTCCACTATGTTCGATGTCTTAGACCATCAAGAGACTAAACGTTTCCATTACAGAGAAGGAACAAATTTTAGATTTCATCAGAAACAAGCTGGTAGACATCATTTAAAACCCATAAAAAGATTGTAAAAATAAATTATATTTGATTACGATGATTCTAATTGTAGCAACGAAGGCGCTGTAATCAACAGTGATGTTTCCAACCCATTAAGCTGCTCTCAATCAGACTTTTAATAGGTCGTCTTCATCAGAATAATTTACACATGTTCAACTCTCAATTGATTCTAATGATAATGCAATTAATTAAAATTAATGCTAAATACCATTCAAATTAATAATATAATCAAATCTAATCTAATCATTATTCAACACTAATAAATATTGATTAAATAGAAATAATCGTGAGAATTACAAATTTTAAATCAATTAATTGCGTTAATTTATATAGATGGAAATTGAATTATATATTTTATAGCCAAAAATTAGGTCAGTATGATCATTATTCAAGCACTATATATGGAGTAAATAGCTTGTTTTATTTTTACAATTTTACACTTTTCTAGTTTAACATATTTCAATTTTTAAATCACATAAATAAAATTGTTTTATATTAATTTGCAATTTTTTAGTTATGGTGTATACTTAATTCACTACTTTATAATGACTATAATATTCAAATAAATTTATTAGGTTTGAATTGTTAGCATCACTTACGCTTTATTGTTTAAATTTATCTTCAATTTGTGGTCTTAAAGAAAGGAAAAGGTTATATGTTAATGTATGTATAAACTGATTTTTATTACTTAGTAAGTAAATATCGATTAAGATAAATTATGAATTTTTTCCTATTTTAATTTCAAACTTTATGATCAATATTAATAAATTTAAATAACAAAGCTTCCACTATAAAATAGTATAGAATCGAGAAAGAGATTGAGTGTCCGCCATAAATTTTTAATATTTTGTAGAATTTACCATTAAGCAACCTAGACATCTAAAGTAAAGTAGAAAAGGTTTATGAAAAAGGCATTTATGGCATGACATATTTGAAAATCAAAGATGAGATTCACAAAGCTATTTATTAATCTTAATATCTCAGACGGTATTGTTGACATAATAGAAAAGTTTTTACCTCATAATTTTAAAGAGCAAAATAAAACGAAAAAAGTTGCATTATATTCCAGTCTAAATCAGCTAAATATAGTAACGAAAAGAGATAAAAGTTCATTTAAAATGGATATTGAGACATGCTTACTTTATAAAATCAGCAATTACATAGTTGCATACAACTACATTATATAGAAAAAGCCGCATATAATGAAACTTCCTTCAAGATGAGAGTCCAAGGATTTGCCAAATGACTTAGTTTTCTTCAAGCAGGAGATAGCATTCAAATTCTTAAATGAAATGAAGAATGAAACAAAGAAGAAAAAAAAAAGAAGGGGAAAAAGTAAAAAACTTAGCATCTCCAAAAGAAAAGCTCAAAAATTATTTCAAAGAGCATGTCCTATATAAAATAATTATAAGGAAACAATTCATATGAAATTTTGATAGCTTAATTCAATCATTATCTTGACAGTAGTTAAAGCTTTAATTTTAAAAATTTATTAATAAAAGCGAGCGAGAGACAACGCTTTAAAAGGTTGTCTTGAGAAGGAACTTTTAAATTTGTTGTCTCTTAAAGAATATTAGAATAATAATAATGATTTTATAGTTAAAATGTGATATTTATATTTAAATATTTATAAAAAATAGAGAAGAGAAGGGAGATTATCATCACCTTTTACTGTATCCTTATATTAAGAATCTAAATGACATGGTTTTTTATTAATTATTAACGCTATATCAATTTGGAAGCTTTGAGCTACCAATATCAATTAATTATTACTATTTATTACTATTATTTATGGAAGGAAATACAAAGAAGAAGTTACAGATAGTAAAACTACCCTAGATAAAGTTATAATATTTAAGAAAGTGATAGCTCTAAAAACTTATTCAGCAGTAAAATTAATTATATGAATACTTGAGAATAGCTTTGTATTTTCAGTACATTCTAGTGCAGTCGTATAAAGATCTAATTGAATATCTAAGCCTAGAGTTCTAACCAAATCTAGTTTTTATATGACTTTCACGGAATGCCATCTATGCCAATTAATAATCAATCTAATGATTCTAAGCACCTCTTCCCACTAATGTAATATAATTAAAGAGAGCACCAAAGTAGCTTGCCGATTCTTGACAGATTTAATATACAGACAATTCCCTGAAAATTTATTATCTGGCCATAATGAGTAGTCAATATAGTTTATTTATTTCTCAAATGAATATACTTTCTTTTGGATTTGTAAATGACTAGAATAATCAAATGCACTTTCGAATGAGTGCTATTTGCAATTGTTTCATTATCATAAATACTACAATATTCCAGCTACCAATTATAGAAAGCACTCTAGAATCGTTATTAAGTAAAATAAAAAAATAGTTGCGCACTGAACGCACTGAACTAGTTAGAGTCAATAAATTGAGAAGTTACCGAATTAGTTTATGAAAGCAATAAGATTCTAGCTGGCCTTGTTATTGGGATCATTAATGCATTAGAATAATCCAAATGAATACCTTATTAGTAACAATAACTTATTGATGCCTAATGGAAATTCAGAATTATGATTTTTAATCATTAAATCAGTATAAATAATTTATAATGATGAGCTAAATATTAAAACTGATGACATTAAGATGGCTATCACTCGATAAAAATGAAATTTAAACAAAACTTTCATAAAAAGTAAACAGACAGAGAAGCAATACAAGTCTGCTGTAGACATGGAAGGAGTTTATAGTAAGTTCAGACGACATCCATAAGATATTCATTAACTATAATAAAATTGAAAATATGGAGGAAAATTCCAAAGACAGTGGTTTAAAAAGTCGTTATATTTGGGTAAGGTTTTTGATAATCTGCTATAAAATATATATTTGATTAATAAACCTTTTTCATTATTGATTTCCTATTTATTTTTTAATTTAAAAAGAAATCAATTCAGAAAGTATTTTTTATTTCAATTTGACTAAGAATTACATCAATTAAATAAATTTGCCATCAGGATAAATAATAGAATAGTGTAAGAGTTAAGCTATAGAAACCTGAAAGTAAAATTTGATTGCAAAAGCTAATTCATAAATAGTATTATTTTCCTTATATATTTATAAATTCACTACCTAAGAAATGAAGTATACTCAAACAGTATCAATTTAAATGACTAATAAACTAATTTAAAAAGAAGAGGTAAGAAACAGCAAAAATATCAAGATAATGGTGTTAAAAGCATAGTTGAGGCCAAAGCCAACTTTAAATTCAACTGATCACAACATTATGATTGATAATCCCTTTAGTTAAAGCATACACTTTAAATAATATAGTAGTAGCTTAATTATAATAGTCACCCACATTCAGAGAATATTAATTTATCAGAATTATATCTAAATAAAATTTATAAAAAAAACAAACTCAGAGTGAAAGAGCTATCGAGAAAAGTGTCATTGCATTTCTTGATTGCCCTGAATTTTATGTAAATAGTTACTCTGCAAAAATTAAGTCTAGTCTTTCTTACTTGTTTTGAAAGTCGTTTTTACCAATTTAAATAGATTAATGCCATCTTTATCATCATAGCAAATAAATTCTCTATTTTAGTCCAAAAATTTTTTGATAATCTTCTAAAAAAAACATTGAATAAAAATTGAAAAATCATTGTGTTTGAGATTATTTTATACTTTATTCAAGGATGAAAATTTTATTAACATTATTTCCCACATTATTATATCAACTTATTAAAATAAATATCTTTGACTATTGCATTGATTCTCTCATGTTTTATATTACTATTTAGTCCTATAGTTCTATTTTCCTCTTCACTTTCAGGTGTGCCTTCAAAATTCCTAATGTAGTTTCACTTTGTTGCTACTATTGGCTTCTTGCCAGCACCAATTACTTGGTTTGTCTGAGTGACGTGCTGAATTAGCTCCTTTACATCATCAGATGATGCAATAGATTCTGATTCTGACTGATCTCTTGCTATTGCGAATAACTTATCTCTTGATGTTAAAATATCTAAATGAGATATCACATGATGAATAGTTTACCAAATCAAAATTTACTTCTCAATCAACCACTTTTTAAATTCATTAAAGTATATGAAGAAAAAAGCAAATATATAGTAAAACAATAAAAAGTTAGAACAAATTTAGGCTGTTTCTCTAATTAGATAAAAATATGAAGATATTCATCAGTGTGAATAAGTTGAAAGCAAATACTGGGAGTGTGATTAAGATCCAGAGAAATAAGAAGTTATGGAGCTGATGCAACTAAAAATATTAATTTCATTATGAATAACTTTCACATACTTTAAGTAAAATATTATTTAAATATATAAGAGCAGATACACATAGGTAATTACTATGCCACTATCTAATCTTCATACTCTTTTGATGAACATCGTTTTAATGATTGTTGAACCAATCAATGACATTAAGTGATTAAAGAAAAAAATAATGCAAGTAGATCTAATGAAGATCAAGCATTGAGGAGTTGAAATATTGTTAAAGGTGGCAATAAAGATAAAATTTATTCATAAATAAGGAAAAGGATCAGAATACTTCCATTTATATTGCATGCTTTGGATTTGTTACTATCTAAAATTACAATGATAAACAGAGTTTTACTTTCGTATACTAAATAAATAAATTAGATAGTTATAAAGATGATATTGGAGGCTCTCCCATTCCAAATATAAGCATAACAAGCTTTATATTGGACTAAGTCAATAAAGGTGGGGACGATTTTTTACTGAAAATATAATAAAGAAGATTAACACGATTACAAGATGAGGTTTATCACAGATAGAGATGTAACAAATGATTATTCATTAGCAAATGAGGAGATCAATTTATACTATTTGAAATTAAAATTACTCTATTTATTTTTATTCCTGTTAAAGAAATTTAATTTTGTTAATTAAATAATATACTATAAGAACTATCAATATTATTTCTTAAGCCCATCAATAGAATCATCATTTAAAATACAACTAAAAATTGAAAACTAAACTTGCATTTAAAACAAATAAAATGCTTAGCATTCACTATTTTATTTCCCTCTGTCAAATTACGAAATGAGGAGATGTGGGATTTATTTGTAAATCATTAATATTAATTTAGTTTACTGCCCTATTCTATTATCTCAATTAAATATACAAAAATACTGTTCATTTGATTTGCAGTATTTCATTTCAAATATTATACATTTCTAGTAAATATAGTCGTTATCGCTTTGTATCGCTTTATATATATATATTAGCTAATTATCACCATCATAACTTCACGATTTCTGCATGTAAGGATGGAATGCATCTAATAGATTTATATAATTAGAGCTGCAATTGTAGTTTACTAAGTTTATCACAATCCATGTTTCAAAATTGTACAATTTAATATTTATTAATTTCTTCCTGCTTAAGTATTTTAATATTTTAGAATATATCTATTGTTTTAATTCACTTTATGGTACTTAAGGATTAAAAACAGCAATATTGATAAAAGTTATAGTACGGCAATCTCAAATTATAAATTTAATTTTAAAGCTTCCAAGTTGATATATTAAAGATTAATTAATTGTGGTTTTTCAATCAGCTTTTACCCATTGCTAAATGAAGTAGGTGAAACACAAAAAATATGAAAGATGCCGAAAATTTACATGTCAAACTCTTCATAGTAGACTGAAAAATTTGGGTCACTGCAAGTTTTATTTTGTTTTTAATGATATTTTAGGAACATCCTTAATACTAAATTAAACAAATAATAAAAATCTAAAGCATATTTTAAACTATATTTTCATCGTAAGTAGGTAGATCACTTAATATTTGCTAGATTATCTCATATATCTGATTTATTCCCGTTCGTAAGGAAGCATTTTATACAAAAATAAATAACTAAAGCTCATGAAAGAGTCCACACTTACAATAAAAATAAACAAAAATATTATTGCATCACTTAGAATTTTTAGGAAATATATACTTCAAAATAAAATATTAGTTATTTGAATAATTTTTGGTTTTAAATAATCGATCTCGGATTTCAAATTAAATTAAACAATTTGAATATTTTGCTGCGATAGAAAATGAACCTTGCTTTATTGTTGGAAAATAGATTTAATTACCCAATATTAAGTAAATAATCAAATCTGTGGGATAAGAAATTCATTTTCATTTGAACTGCAAATATCTATTAAAATTATTTTAAATTTTGGAAAAAGGATTATCATGTGACATCTTGTTTGGGGATTTTAATAATAATAAAATAATACTATTTTTTAGATAATCTTGTTAGGAAAGATTTAAAATTCGCTAAATTACTAAAGATGGTGTGAATTCGGTAAGCAAGTTTGCAATAATATACACTCTATCTATTTGAAATAGAAAATTTTATATTAATTGTATTATCATTTAAGTTAATCCTTAGAAAATATAATTTATTATCAATAATCAAAATTTCAGTCATAATTTCTGACTAACTTGAAAAGGCAAGCTTATACTTTACTATCTATTAGTTCTTACTCTTGCTCGATTTCTGCTTCCGAGAAAATTAACTGATCAATTTTTCTTTTTTTGTAAAAAGAAAGTTTATTTATCATAATTTGATTCAATAAGTAAATTGAAGAAATATATACTCTGCATTGGTTGTAAAAATGTTATTACTTTTGCTTTATATTATCATAGAATGAAATCAAAATTATGATTCTATTCTATATTAACTACAAAATTGACTTTGTTATCTTTGAATATTTCTTATTTTATATCTGATCTTATTAAAGTTCAAGAATTTATGGTTTATTTTAATAATAATAACAGTTAAAAATATATAAATAAACACTGTTGAATCATGAATAATCGAAATTAACATAGTTGTTGAATTTTGTGTAAAAAATTATAATATTTGTAATGCTATTATGTTCATCAGAGTTAGTTGAAATAGATATATCATTTAAACATTAATTTACTAATATTTTAATCATTAAATTAATTTAATTCAATATGGTTAAATGTAATAAAATCCATTTTTATAATATTTTAAATGGACATATTTAAATAGTTAAATGAGTTAAAATACACTAGAAATTTATCACTTTTTCACACTTTCTAAAACTTCAAATAGTTAAAATTAAATATTATTCAATACAAATATTTCATTAAAAATCTGGTTGATTGTAAATCAATGATATAGTTTAAATGATTATTTATTCGATTTGAAAATTCATAAATTTATGATAATTGGTAACCCTTGTATATCAATTAATATAAAATTTGATTATATCTTAATCAATCATGCGGGTGAATGTCTCTTCTATAAGTAAGTAAGCTTAGGGATCTCAAAATTATAAATAAATCATAAGCATTGCTCTTAGCTTTTAACTTAACTTCTAAAGCTCACAAGGGAAGGTCTGTATTTCTGTTTAAAGCCCGGCTTTTATGGAAAAAGATAAGTAAAAGAGCTAGAAGAGGTTAAACGGGAAGAGTATCAATTGAACCAGAGCAAGCAAACACACCTCCAGCAAAACAAAAGAGTAAGAGAAGAGTTATCTGTGCTTCATGAACAAGTGGATGAATCAAATAACTATAAAATCTATATACAGTTGCACCAGAGTTGAATAATCTATGAAAATGGGAATCCCCAATACCACCTCACAACCATAAAGATACGAACGATAAATAGCAATGACAAGAATTAAAATTTTATTGGTTGTCAATTTAATTGAGAACAAATTATTCATTATTTATGATTCTCGTTAAAAATTATAGGTTTAATTATTTGTAACTATAATAATAATTTTATTACATTTCACTATTGCATCATTAGTGAAATATTGTATAATTAATATTCAAGTATATTATATACAGTTAAAATGGATTAATAACAACTAAGACTTTTATTTTAAAGCTATAAGTGAGGTTACAACCTACTGGTATGCTGGGAGGTATATCCCGACCAATTCCGGTACTTCGGAGTTCGAAACCGTGAAGGCACTCGGTTTTACGAGATAAGTCCCGGATCTGAGAACTTCCTCAGAATATGTCAGGCAAGGTATAGGGGTATCACGCCAACAAAACGTCGACCGTTGATCATACAAGTAGTGTTAAAACTAAATGATACACTTATCCTTGCAACATGGGGTTGAATGCAACAAGGATAGGATAGGAGTTAAGAGACCGACCGCTCGGATTTCAAATTGGACTCTATTTGCCAAGGAAAAGAAGGGAAAACACTGCGTAAGATAACCTCAGCAGAGTATCACTCGGGGTTTTCCCCTCTCAGCAAGCTAAACAATAAGTTTTAGCTGAGAAGGGGTTTTACCTGAACATAAGCACTCATAGTAAAACAGCTAGAGAAAATTTATCAGATAGACATACGAATTAGCGAAATACCACATGAGACCTACCCAAGGGAAATACCACAAGAGACCTACTCAAGGCAATCGGTGAACGTGCACGGTGTGAAACTAGTCGAGTACATATAGAAGTAATTCCCCGCGGAAAGAGAGGAAACTGGATCGCCAAAAGTCAAAGTATGAAATATCTGATTATATATATCTGTCAGGCTTAAGCCACAGTATTGATTACCGTACAGCTTTAAATAATAATAATAAAAGCTATAAGTAACTATAAATAAACATAATCTATAACTTAACTAATATATTTAAATTTTTTATTATTGGTGTGATTATAATTTAAGTCAAATTATAGTATGCTCTAGAGATTAAATTAAATTATCTATAATTCTATATAGATTTTTAGAATAACATTCTTATTTATTTAGTGATTCCTAAGAACCCACAATAAATATTGTTTGTGGACGAAATATTATTGTATTTGATTAATAGGGATTGCTTAAAGTCTATTTATATTTTATCATTTTAATTTAAATAATGAAAATTCCTAAATTATTAAATAAGGAAGAAGCTAGTTTATCTTAACTTTTTAATATGTTACAACTTAGTCTATTTATATGCCTTAATCAAAATTAAAAAATATACTACATAAGCTTAAGCTACATCAGTAAATATCGATTTTAATGAGCCACATTAAATTAATCAGTATAGCTAATATATGAGTCATTTTCAACATTATCAGTTCACACAAAAAATAATTGTGGTTTGAAAAATGTTTGCTAAATCTATTCTGGCAAATTTTACATATAAATTTGTAATCGATTTCAAAATTGATGGATCATATGCTTATTGTCTTGAGTTTAATAATAGCAATAGGTTTAGTGAATATTAACTTACAAAAAAAAATAATCAATTTTCTTTCCTGCATATTGTCATTCTCTAAACAATCAAATTTTATCTCATCTTCACAGATGTTTGTTTCAAAGGATCGGGTAAAAATAAACTCAACGCATTTGTCAATGACGCTTTTCAATTCGCTTGTACTTTATTTTTAATCTGATTTAAGATTATATTTCGCTCTCTGTAGACTTTTTAATTTATTTTTAAGCTCTTTTTTTGTTTAAATTACCACTAAAATTAGAGTGGGCTTTATTGGATGAATTCACCTCAGTCTTGCTAACTTAATCTATATCTTTATTATATATAATTTATTATTATTTTCATGCTTATTCTTTTAACGCTTTAGAATAGGCCCTATTTCTACAAGATATCTCTTTTCATAGCAAACTAATCATCAATCTTATTTTGAGTGTAGTCTTATTATCTGGAGTTTTAATAAATGAAATTCCCAGTTATATTTAATTTAGTCTGCTTCTGAGTCTGAACAATTTCGATTTCTTCAAAGCACGTATTTCTATTTATTTAATATTTTTTTTCATCATTTTTTACAGTTATGATAACACTTAACATTCTTTCTTTTGGAGTAATTCATCCTATAAACTCAAAATTGTTTATAATTTTGTAAATTTTATGTGGCTCTCGCCTTCTAAGAAGTCTTGTCTAGACTATATTTCCTATTTAACGGTATCCTAAGAGCCACTAATTAATCTTAAATGTCTGTATTATCCCCTGTTCTTAAGTCTCCTAACTCTGCCAATTATCTAATCAGCTTAAAACGACTTCGCTAATAATTAGGTAAGGACCTCAATTTTCATCTATATCTTTTGTTGTAAATGAATCATTTCTTCTTCCTTGAATATAAGTAATAAAATGCTTTATCGTTTGTTGCTTTTTTAAATTTTGATCTTCTCCTCAAGATATATGCATCAACCTTAAATCCTTTAACACCTTTCATACTTTAAATTAGGAATCAATGAAATTTTTGAAATATTATCATTTAATGAGTAGTTCTCAAACGCAACTATTATGACTGGAGTTAACAAAAATTACTTCATACATTTATAAAAATTTGAGAGAAATAAGTAGGTTGATATAATTAATCAAGAATATTAATTAATAAAAAAATGGAGTTGAATGAAATAATACTTGAAAAATTATAAAAATTATATGCCTATTAATGTTTCGTGATAAGTAGTATAATTTAAACTCAAGAGTTTATGCTACAGTAAAATAAATTTCCTCATTATTAAAGATACCTGAAAAGAACGTATAGAAAATAAAAAAAAGAATAAAAGGGAAAAATATTAGCTAAAAAAAGATTAAAGGGAATAAAATAAACTTTACAGATTAATAATTAGCTTATCTGGTTTCTATAGATACTTTGATAGAATAGATGTTGCTCTCTTTAAATTAAAGAACTATAATTTTCCATAGACAGTTTCTAGAATAAAAGTTATCATCAACGACTTTACACAGAGTTTATAAAAGTCATGGGATTAGATTTAAGAAATCTAGGACTGACTATAATTTGACTGAACATAAACGGCAACTAATACAATAAGATTTATTAAGGGTTAAAGACAAACTAACTAAATCATAAGTAACAAATAGAATATTGCCTATTTAGATGAAGCTATATTTAAAGCTCACACAATAACTTATAAAACTTGGGCCCATAAATACACTAATTAGACACTTTTAAGGGAGGTAATAAATTGGAAAACTTTGCTTCAGGGTTATCATTAGTTCTTAGTTTGTACTTGAAGGATTTAGAGTTGTGCAAAAGTCAATTAAGATTGATGAGCTTTTATAAGTAATTCAAGAATTAAATACAAACTATGAATCACAACCTTTGACAATATTTCTTGACAATTTAAGAGCTCATCACTCAAAGATATTCAAAGAAAAGGTTGAAACTAATGGTGGCAGCTCTTATTTAATGCGCCTTACTCCTCAACTGTATAGAGAATGTTTTTCGAGAGTTACAAGGGTGTATAAAAAAAAGTTAATTAAACATTAGTTTAAAATCACAAATAAACAAAACATTTTTATTAGTAGTAAAATCAATTAATTCAATTGACATAAATGATTGTCAAATGAGTGAAAAATATTGTATAAGTTTAATTAAATAAAACTAATGAGTTTATTTAAAGTTAAGCTAATTTATTAAAAATTAAGTATATATAAATATTTATGTCACTAATTCATTTGCATTCTTTTAGCTGGAGGGTTCCTCATTATCGTGTTGTCTTCCCTTGTGACATATTCATTTATGTTTATCTCATTTAGTTATTGTTGCTAAATTCTACAGTGTTTGAGATCTCATAGCGCATTCTCCTTTTCAGCTGCTTTCGACCTAATGTCTTAATTTTGAGCATTGAGAGTGCTTTGCCCTTCTTTTCTATTCGGACATAATTATTTATGTTGACTTACTTGAAAAATGAGGGACAGACTTAATTTCCCTTAAGAACTCTTCACTAATCTAAATTGACTCCCCTTTTTATTCTTCATCGAGAATAGTATTCTAGCAGCCTACTGCGACATAACCATTAATATCAACCATTCATTTTTGATTGTTCCCAGGACTCCAAAAAGAAATCCTTGTCCGGAAGATACTTGACTTCATCGTATATACCCAGGTACCTGCTGAGCGCTTAATCTTACTTGACATATTTAAATATGTTCGCGACACTGATATCAGGATAGTTTGGTACGTTGACATAAATGACATCTGCTGATTTAGTAGCTCTTTTAGAAGCGAGAACGTCTTTTATGAATTTCATGCTAGTCCGCTTATATGAGGGCAGATGATGTCCCACTAACAAGGTTAACATAATAAGACTCACACGAGTATTTTAAGTAGTTGTACCATTCTTGCTTGGTATTAAGGCTTCCGTTTAAGACCCTTGAATTTATGTTCACGATTCTTGTGAAAACTCAATTTGAATTTTATTTATGTTCCTATTATTTAATAAGGTTGATGTTAGGTTATTAATTAAGGAATGATATTTTAATTAAACTAAGTTTAATTGGAGAAACAAATATAAAGCCAAAAAAAAAACTAATTTTATTGGTTTAAAATTTAATAGCATACATAATTAAAGTTCTTAAGGAACAGCAAATAATCCTTATACAATGATTTAAAAGTTATATAGATAATTGTTATCTTATATAGCGTTTTAGCTATTTGAAATAAAATAAAATGTTAGTTAACATAATTATATTTAAAAAATTAATTAATTTTATTATGTTCATTAAATTATGTGCATTAAATTTGAGGACTCTCCCATTTTTTAAAAAGGATTCTCCCACCATGTTTATAAATAAATTTCAGGCTTTTTCAGTAATCGCCCAAATCTTTCTCAGTGATCTACCAGCAAACATAATTATTTATGTCAATATTAGTTAATATTATTTGTAATAAATTAAGACCCTCAACTTTTTCATTGCTTAATTAAATAGACTCTATTAAATTAAGCATATAATAAATAAATATTAGGAATGACTAATCAAGTTTATCGTCTCTATCGAGTGGTGATAGTAATTTTAATGATAGAGACGATAAAATAAATTCAATTGCAATTAATGAATCCTAACTAAGCTAAGATAAAATTGGAAAGCAAATAAAAAAGGGAGAAAGAGAATACGCTCAATACTATTCTAAGTGGTAAGAGGATATCATCAAGAGCCCAGAACTCTTGTAGAATGCTAGTTATGTACACTTGTATACACACCCCTTGAACTTAAGAGGTACAATCTGGTACATGAGAGAGAAAATGGGAAAATTATATAAATAAAGCTTGGAGGAAAATACCTGCCTTTTTTGTTACAAAGGCTAAGCAAAGTCTCATTTCTCATCAAAATCAAAACTTTTCAAACACTTAAGTAAACATTAGGAACATGAAATTTTGACTGCTGATTATTCAAAACTCGTAAGTTTTTGTGTTTATTTATACTTTTAGATACTTAATTAAATCATGAAAGCAGAGCGAGCTTTAAAACATAAGAAAAATGAGAGCAGTGATGGTGAAGAATTTTAAAGTTAAACTTTAAACTCATATAACATAAATAAAAAGTAATCTAAAGATTTATCGCAATTATCTAGCGAAAGCTTACAAATCATAGACACAAATGTTATTGGTAAATCGGGGGGGAGGGGTCTAAGTCGGTGCAAAAAATTTTTCAAAATCCTAAGTCGGTGCAAAATTTTTTTTCTCAAAAACATCAAAATCCCTAAGTCGGTGCATGATCAATTTTTGACATTATTGATATATTTTATCATCCTACCCCACATAAAAATGTATCATTATTAACTAAAATTTATGTCTCAGCTTCTGAATCGAACTCCTTCATTAAATTTCGATCATAGGACACTTATAATATTATTACAAAAATATTTTTTCTCTGTGACAGATATTTGTTTAAGTAAAATAAAAAAATATTATTTCATATTTTAATATCTAATTAGTCAGTAAGCAACAAATTGGGGATTTAGAACATCATAATTATTAGCAAAATTTAATGATGAATGGTCTTAACATAAAACCATTGACTCAATTAATTGTTTTTTTCTAAATACACTAATCAATATGTACGATTTTTTATGTTAAGACCATTCATCATTAAATTTTGCTAATAATTATGATGTTCTAAATCCCCAATTTGTTGCTTACTGACTAATTAGATATTAAAATATGAAATAATATTTTTTTATTTTACTTAAACAAATATCTGTCACAGAGAAAAAATATTTTTGTAATAATATTATAAGTGTCCTATGATCGAAATTTCATGAAGGAGTTCGATTCAGAAGCTGAGACATAAATTATAGTTAATAATGATACTTTTTATGTGGGGTAGGATGATAAATTATATCAATAATGTCAAAAATTGATCATGCACCGACTTAGGGATTTTGATGTTTTTGAGAAAAAATATTTTGCACCGACTTAGGATTTTGAAAAATTTTTTGCACCGACTTAGACCCCCCCCCGGTAAATCAATTCAAGTAATTGACATAATTTAAAAAGCTAAAAAGACCTTCAAAGTATAATTAATTGGTTCTGTTAAACATGAAATCGCAATGGTGCTAGAGCTTTCATGCGAAGATAAATTACTATGCTTAGATTAAAATAAATTTGATTCTATTGAATGTGCTATATTAACTCTAAAGTATGAGAAGCTAAACAAAGTCTAAAATTATACACAATGCTTTTGGAACGAGTATAAAATCATACAACATATTCGAGATTAGAAATAGTATTTTCAGGATTAAATTTAAGGGACAATGTTTGATAACGAGGCGATTTATGTTAAAAGATTAGCTTTCGACTAAACATTGGAATAAATTATAAATATCAATCTTTTTTAATTAGGAAATTTAACAGTACTTACTAAAAGCAATTAATGCTGTAAGTGAGCTTCACTCACTTGGAATTTTTCACAAGTTTTTAACCCCAAAAAATATAAAGTTTAGATTAGGGGAAATCAAATAGCCTTTCTTGACAAATTACAGCTACTCTTCATATATTGGGTAAAAATCATTAGCATTTGCAATTCCATTAACCTGCTTTCCACATTTTGTAGGCTTGAAAGAAATGGAAGACAGCGACATTAGATAGGATACTTACTCATTAATAGTGATTAGAATTCGAATGAAGCAAGGGAAAAATTTACAGACTTAGAATAAACAACCAACGACTTGGAGAAATGGCAACAATTCTCAGAAAATAAAATATTTTTGAAAATTATATAGTACTAATATATTGGACTATATTTGTACTGATTTTAATAGGGCTCCATCTTTGAAAAGTTTCAGTAAAATAGTCGAATTGTATTTTAAAAAATGGAGTTTTAATTAATTTTGTCAACCTACTTATTTTTCTCAGATTTTATAATTGTTCATTAAAGGTTCTTACAATACTCCTTTTGGTTTCCATTATACTAATGCTTTATAATTAGCATTTGCAATAACTCTTTAACATGCTTAATTAGGGAGATTTAATTTCTTTTTCCCAAAAAGCAATATCGAGACATGTTTCCTCTTTTTAAGACAGAGTGTATCTAGTGAGCACAATTAATTAAGCACAACTATTAATATCTAATCCATTCTGGCATTGTTTGATAGGAGCCTTCAAAAATGACCAAGTAATATTCATCAATAATCAATACAGAGTTTCTTAATAAGTCTAGCATTATAAATATTGAAACCTCATCTATCTCGAATCTCATCTTTGCCTTCTTTGGTCCTTTTAAAAAGCGCGCTTGACTTAAACAAAATTTAACAATTAATTAAAATTTCCTAATAATAATTTAAGCATAGCTGAAAATATGTTATTAAATGAGAGGAAGTAGATTAAAGTATTAAGTCACTGTAAATTGGTCATATTCTAACACACACATATTGAGATAAGATCGTAAATTACAATTTTGGCTCTGTTACATTTAAGAGAACCTTTCTTAAACAGATTAAGAATATTAAATTAATGAAGACAAAAATTTAAAAGATTAAAAGTGAGAAAAAATGATAAGATAAAGGAAAAAAATAGCTAGGATGTATGAATGGTAAATCAAATTCAGAAGAGTGTCAATACTTATGAGAAGGGTTGCTCAAGTCGAGAATAATAATTTAGATTAAGCATCAAAATCCTATCCAGCTTGTTATATGATATATTGAAATGTTGATAAATTTTTAATTCAATTTGTTTTCAAAATAATTCTCCCTTATCAATTTAATAAATAATGAATCTTATAAAGTAAAAAATATAATAAAATTAAAGGTTTTAATAATTAAGCATAAAGTAAGAAAAATATTACAAGTATAACAACAATAAAATATATATTTAAAAATAAAATTGCTCATTTTTAGCATTTAAATGATGTAAGCTCTATAATTCAACGTGATTTAAGTCTACTTTTTAGCAATAGCGTATCCAAACTTTGTTACATTTCTCGACCAAGTTTATCTGTAGAATTAAACATAGTTTATAGAAAGAATTACTATAACTTAATCAAGATGTAGGAAATGAATAATCCTAGTTCTTTTTTCTTTCTATTTAAATAGGTCTATTTAATTTATTGCTTCTATGCTTAATTCTATTTTAATTATTTATAATAAGTTATTTATAATTCAAGTAATAATAATTTTATTTAATTCTTGATAATATAACTCCTAAAAGGTCAATTTTAAAATGAATTATACTCTATCACATATTATAGATTTTCTTAAAATAATTTTTATATATTAAAAAATTGAATTATTTTTATATGTAAACTTCTTAAATTTATATTTATTAAATCAATTATTAAAGTCATTATTTATTATTTATTTACATCGGAAAAATGATCATTATATTTATTGACTGTATTAAAATAAATTATAACCAATAAAAATATTTAATCATTTATTAATATTTAATATATACATTGTTTTAAAACAAGTTTTTATATCATTTATTTTAATTAAGATTGATATAATTATAGAATTTATCTCTCTAGAAAAATGAGATTCATAATATTATATAAATATACTACCAATTTTATTTGCTAGATAGAGAATCATGATCTAAACTATTTCTCAAGCCTTTTATTATATAATTCAAGATTATTCAGTTATCATTGCAAAGAAATAATTATTAAACTTTACGTTGTAAATAATAAGCATCCTTATTCAAAATAACTCTTAGTTGAACCAGATCTCTCCAGATAATATGGTAAATGGAATATTATTAAGTTAAAAAGTTAATAGAAATTAGATCTTGATATGAGTCGAAAAATCTTACAGAGTTTTAAATAACTCACACTCAAATATTCTCAGGATATTAATCAGGTTTTTTTAAGACAACAGAGAAGATTAATAAAACAGTAGGAAGACTAAACAGAAAATTTCTTTTTTCAAATTCAGAGCTCTACTAAAAACAGCCTGAACTTCCAACTTCACCCTCATCCTATGTTAATATTTATAACATCTAATTACAAAGGAACAACATGAGGTTGTCTTCACTTCCAACTCTAATGAAGAACAAAGAAGACTTGATGCTAAACATCAAGAATGCTATAGACGAAGTAACTTTTAAAGAAACTAGCTTCTTTACACTAATTTAAAAATGCAGAGACACTACTGATCTAGTCTTTGACGATTCCTTACCTCTAACTCAAGAAGAACTCTAAGACTCTTAAGTCATGTTTCTTAATGCCTACCAATCTCACCTCAATAGGCTATTAATTATGATTCTAAAAATTCAGAAATACAATCAAACATAAGAGATAGGCCACATCTAAGATATATCTATTGCCACTAAGAACAAACTCTTTGAATATCATTTCAGAGAAGAAAGTTTAACTAATTCATATTTACAATTAGAAACTTTAATAGTAACTTTAATTTAAAGTCCTAAGTATAACCGACTATCATATGGATGGCAGAGTGCTTGAAAACATTACAGTTTAAGCTAATTAATAAATGAAGTGGTACTATGCGAGGACAAAAAGAAAATTCTGGCATGAACTCGACATAGAAAAGAAGGATCAATTTAAATATTTCTACACTAAAGATTTCACAGAAATCAACCTCAATGTAAAGAAATCTACATCAGTTAATACTATGATAATACTTTACGTTGAGGCAAAAGGATATGGACCTGAATAACCTATGAACCAAATTTTTCAACTCCTTGAACAACTTTAAATGTTCAAAACCAGACGAAAAAGTATTGAAATTGGGGCACTCATCGAATTGAACTAAAGTTCAAGAAAGAAGAAGATGCAAACATATTTATGCCTAACTGGTACAAAGAGAAAGTTATCAATCAAAAATTTTGGAAAGGAGTATCAAGATGGAAGAAGAAGAGAAAACTGGTAAATATCAAAACTAAGAAAATCTATAAAAGACCTGAACACTTGGCGTGAAAAGGGCTTCACCCTTATATATTAACAGATATTTAAGATTGGGGGTCCCCAGGGACCTCGATGTGAACACATTATTATTATAAATGGAGTACAATGATAGATATTTCCTAAAGTTATTTTAAGCTTTTCTAATGATTCTTTTCGATTTATTAAAATGGTAAATTATTATTAATTAATTAATGATTTATATAAATGCACTTACTTATTTAAAAAATATTTCATTAATATATATAACTTTGTAATATCTTAATTCTCCAGCATAATCAGACCCATAAACAGGTTTGCTTATACCTCAAACTTTCCAATCTTCCTCTGCTAAGTCTTTTTTGCGCAATAAAATAAATTATATGATATGTTTTATGTAGCTTTCATTTATAGAATACTTGCTAACTCTCTAAGTTTCTTCATTTTTATTTCATGATTTTTGAATATTTAAAAAGATTTAGAGTTAGTCTTGAATTATTATTGAATACTATAAATTAATAAGTAAAACCTATTAATATAATAGTTCTAGCAATGACCTATATAAGTATTGTTACTTTTACAAATAATAGTGATTAAACACAAGCATCAATCTATAACTCTAATAAATTAAATTAATTATTTGATAAAAAGGAAAACCTAAGCTGGTAAAAGTAAATTTTCTGTGAATTTCTAGTAAATGATATTGACCAGATAATAATTTTCTAAGCAAAGTTTAATCATATTTCTTTTCCTTTAAATAATTAAAAAATGAAGCAATAAATAATTTTATTCAAAATACCTTCGATCTGTAGTTATGTTTATTTATGTATATATTCTTCAAACATTCAAAAAAACTCTAAATAATATGAATCCTTAAGTATTAGAAAATAGAAATAACAAGTTAGAGAATTATTCATTAATTAAAAGACTTATCATTTATCAATTTTAACTCAATTTAATAAACTGCTTACTGTGAGCTTTCTTTTTATAAAAGTTATAGGGATTTTTTTTGCATTATTATTAATCAGAATTTATTATGAATTGTAGCAAAGATATTTAATTAAATTTCTTTTTTCTCTGTCGATTTCGATACTCTAATTGAAAATATGTAAGATTTAACTTACTTTCCTTTGATTGAGTCACTTATCAAATCTATCCACCTAATAATAAAGCAATTGAGAAATGGAGAATTTAGATTAAACCGAAAATAAGCAGCATACCAATCATTAACATCATGTACAGAGCCTAAATTGACTTCTTAATACCTCATTTAGTTTAATAAAAAACGTTCTTACCAACAGAAATGAATTATTTATTAAAATGATAAGTAATCTTTGTGATACTTAAATTTTCTTGCTTAATCAAAAAAGAAATATGGGGGGGGGGAAGTTTCCTACACCGTTTTATGATAAAAAAAAAATTTTAGGTAAGTTTCCTGCACTTTTTTTTAATTTTTTAAAAATTTTTTAATTAATCTTTATATCAACTTTCAACCAACTTCCGAACTATTTCCTTTATATAATTATACTTAATTTATTAATAAATTAGTCAATATCTCTCTTCAGATTCCAACAACTTTAACATATTTAATTTGATATTTTTTGGTTTTATATCTTAACCATTTATTGTCCTATTTGTGCTCATATTAATTCCAGGTATTGTATCCAATTGTTATTGAAATTTTGACTCAATTTATCTTATTCTTTACATGCCTATATAATGTGAGACTAAATTTACTTAAACTACTTAAATGATGTATAAATATCTTCTTAATATTAATAGGTCAACAAAATGTTAAAATTTTTAATTTATGTACAATTTATTAAATCTTACATAAATTAAAAAAAGTGCAGGAAACTTCCCCCCCCCAAAAATATTATAAATTATTTAAGAAAATATTCTTTTAGTAAAATAGGAAATAAGAAATATAAAACATTATAAATTGTTAGCAGATAATTTTTATTGAAATAACAATTTATTAATATGTAAAATCGATTAAGTAATTTACAAATCCCCTTTATTATTTAAATTTTTAAAGAAGGATATACTCTTTTGATATCAATTATCTATAAACATTGAATAGAATCATTCAAATCAGATCATGTATAGTTTTAATTATCTAAACTAAAATAATCCTAAACTTATCCAAGTTTCTTAATAATATGGTGTTCTTTCAAATTTCTGCTGATTATTATTTCAAGGAACAAAAAAAATGGGGGGATTTAAATTCCTCTTAATATAAAAAATTAAGTGAATAAAAATTGCATATTTATGACTTTGCTATATTTCATGATTAGATTAACTTCATCAAATGGAATACTGAGAATGAATTATAACTTGTTACACATTAAAATAAAATTTAATTATCCTAAATTTTTTACGATAATTATATCATTTGATCTGTCAGAGCTATATTCTCAGTAATCTGCAATATTTGTCCAATTCATTAAAGACAATATCAGAGATCTCTACTAAAGTTATTTCTTTTGATTGTTTCATTCATTATAGAAAAGAAGAACATTATACCTAGACTGCAAGCAATAACTATGAGGAAAATACTATTAAAAAAATGGGCTAAGTAATCTTTTAGTAATTTTTATTAAATTTATAGGTTAATTTACTACTGGTTCTAAAAAATCAAAAACTCATTATATATTTCAAACAATTGCTTAGAATATATCAAGCTAGCCAAAACTAATTTGATTTCATATATTAATAATATTTTAAATATGATTAATTAACTCTATCAATGTTTTTACTTATTTTTATTAAATTCTTAATTTGAATTATTTAAGATATTGATGATCAAAAGACGTTATATGATGTTAGAAACAATAAACGATAAGAACTATATTATAACTTTTCTTTGACTTTAATATTTCAGAATTAACATTTTTTAAAAATATAATTTAAAACTTGTTTCACAAATATTTGAAAATACAATATTTTTATCGATTAAGTTATCTGAGGATAAAAATACTTATTAGATAATAAGGCAGTCAATAATTAATTATTCAAATATTATTGAAAATAAATATTAATTTTCCAGGAAATTAGTTTTATGGATATATAAATATATATATAGTGGTATTTGTAGTATTTATTCCATATATTTTTTAATTAAAATTATTAATAAGGCTATAACAATTTAAATTAACTTGTTTACTTTATAGTCCATTATTCTATGATGCAGACCATATAAAAGTAATAATTTTAATAATCTTGAATTATATTAAGTTCAGTATTCCTCCTTTACTGTAGAATTAATTATATCCAATTAATAAATGAATTTAAAAAAATGCTGAAAAAAGCCAAAGAAAATATCCCTTATTTAATTTATATTGAAAATTAACAATTCATCGAAATTATTTCTCTCAATATGATAATAAGATGCAAGGTTTATTTTTATTGGTTAAATTAGTATATTACAGAATAAATCATAAATAAATGAATCGATTTGTATTAAATCTCATTTGAAAATTAGAAGAAATACTTTAGACGTTATTTATTAAAATATCGTAAAAATAAGGAATTTACATAAGATCCAATTAAAATTTTAAATTGATAGGATATTTATCATTTAGAGAAAAAAAACTCATAGCTTTAATAATTGGCTGTAAAATATAAGGTATAAGTGGATTAATAAGTCTATTAAAATAAAAAAAAAATCTATAATTCGATGACTTAATTTAATACAAAGAGTATTCTTACATTAAAATCACCCAGAAAAATGCTAATAATATTAAAAATTCTTATATATAAGCATAAGGAATAATGAAAAACTCATCTCAAAAAAATTAAAATAACTTATAAAAAAGTAAAAGAGTTCACCTTATGATTTTTATTCTTATTATTCAGCATTATATATAAATTAAATTAGAAGATTTATTTAAGAATGTCTTAAATTTTTAATGAATTTTAAATTGCATTAATTAATTTCTACAATCTAAGGAGAAAATGTGATTTAATTATATTCAAATAAAGATCATTAAAAATTGCATAAGAAACTAGAAATCTCTAATTTATAAGCAAGAATTTAATACTTGAAAACAGAGACGTTTCATAATGATTCACTCGATTCTGAAAATTTGTTAGTTTATATTGAAGATTAATCAATTGCGAAAGCTCTGATATCATTAATTTTTATGTGATATTAATTTAAGAATTTAGAAAATGCTTAAAATATCCGGATTGCTCTATTAATGATAATTATCTCTAAAATATTAAAAATAATAAATTTTAACATAAATGCTAATTAATCTAATCATATAACTTGTTAGTATAGATATTTATTTATATAATTTGGTTTAAATCTTATTAATCCCTAATAAAATGTAATAGCTAAACATTTTTTATAATTGTAAATTAAAATTGGTTTAGAAACTTGCATCTATCGGTGTTAGTTGTCTAAAAAGTTAACCTTAAAATATATAAATTTATTTATCAATAAGTGTCTACCTAATATAAATAATAAAGTGGGTAAATTGTGCTGATTAATCTATCAAAGATAAATAATCTTGTAGTATTGTTATTTTATGAAAAATTGCTGAATATAAGTAAAATTAATCTTAACTAAGAATTTAGCAATTTGTCCATCTATATATTCAAGTTAAATATATAAGCATAAAATGTCCTCATATTTTAAATAAAAATTGCTTGAATAATTTAAAAATTTTTAAAAAATAGAGAAATAATTAAATTGAAGAAGGTTAAAAACTTTGATTTTTAATACAAGAAGAGATAATTCAACTAAATAGAGTTATGCTTAAAATCAATGGTTTAATTGTTTATTTATTTTATTAAGTTTGAATAATATTGTTAAAATAGAATTGAAATGGGGAAAATGGAAAAATGAAATATACAATTCATATTTATTTAATTACAACTGCCACTAATTAGGAGTGCTCTTAATCATAATTTTATTTTAAAAAGATTAATTGTGACCAACATTAATCTTTAAAAGTAATAAATATGTGTAGATTGTGCAAAATTATAATCTTTTAAAGCATTGGCTAGTGATTTGACTGTAATTATATTATATATTAATAAATCAAATATAATTGAAGGTCAAGGCTGAAAGTTTAAGTAAAAGAAGATCAAATTGCCTTAAAATGTAGTGATTATAATACAAAAGTTATAGTCAAAGAAACTAGAAATTACAACTACAAGCTAGACCTTTTCTTGAAAGTCATTGTAGCTGTGGACAAGAGTTGACAGTATAGATTCACCATAAATTACAAGAAAACTAACCATTTATAACGGAGGTAAACGTATTCGAGGACAAGGCTGTGGACCATACTCATTTCCATATCAAAGTTTCAAGGGATAGCAACGGGATTAATAGGGAATACTTCAAGAACAAGAAGAGGTGGGATACTTGGTATTTTAAAGAATGGACCTCAAAATGAGTGATTAAAACATTAAAACTCCGCAAGAGTTCCTCACCTTAAGATGAGGGCTGTCGCATGTCTATGGAAACTTGGAGTTGATGTATCTTGAATATGGAAAGGTTGCAGCAAAAAAACTGTCTTACAATTAAATAAAATGCCTCAAATAAAACTCTAAACCCTTCATGAAAGAATTTGTGGCTGAAAACATTGGAAACAGCTCGATGACCTACAAGAAGTATTTCTACAAAAATATGAGTGACACTTATGATGCCCTCGCTTAGATTAGTTAGGATAAGCAAAAGTTTAACAATACGCACAAAATCCTGAAATAGCTGGGAGTAGTGAATAAAGTTAAAGTTTCAATCAGAGAACAGCTTTAGACATTTGTTTAAATAAAAAACAGCACTTATTTGATGAATCAAAAATGTTGACAAAGAATACTCTTAGAGATTTTGGTTATCTAGAAATTGCTAAAGCTTAATACCAAGTCCTAATCAAAATAGAAGAAAAAAGGTTTCATTGTGTTTGGTCATATGAGACAGCTAACACTGGCAAAAGCACATTATTGAGAATGATAGACTCTATATTCATTTGTGATGAACTGATTCAAAACCCCAAAACCCTTTCAGTAGTTTGATTGAGTTTTTGATTGATAAAAGTAGACTATTAGTGCATACTTTATTAGGGTTTTAATAGGGTTTATGTAGGGGTTTAATGTTTAAATATTAGTATTTTAAGTGAGTATTACAAGCGAGTTTTTAAAATATTTCACACAAACATAGCTTAGAGTCATGTGGCAGTTCTCTGAATTTATCTTTCTAAGTTGATGTTTGATTGATTGTTTGTTAATTCTCTTAGCTTGGCTTGATAATAGTTGAGTATGCAAGTTCTCTGAGACCTCCATTTTTTTATTTTTATCGAGCTGTTGTTTGATTTTTTGCTTAGAATTTTTCTCACCCCTGCAGCTAAAGTAATCGTTTTTTGGCATGTCGCTCTCTATTTTTATTACTGCTAGAGCCCAGATATCTCATTAAGTGTCTCCATCTCTCCAATCCTCTCTCTCTGTGAAATATCCAGGAGTGCCGTATACATTTCCTTATGCAGAGGCTTGCATTTTTAAGCTCTGTTGATGTCTATAATATAAACTCTAAGAGGCTGAAAGTTCATCATGATATTCTCTGGCTTTAAGTCTCTATGAACATAACCTAGCTTGTGAAGCTCTTCAATCCCCTCAACTATCTGCTATACTATCTAGCCAATTTATCTGTGACATCTATTGTCAGATAAGAATTCTATGTAAGTCATTTCAAGTAATGGAAGCCTGAAGGCTACATGATCTTACCAAGTAAAATAGCATCAAGCTAGATGATATGCCTGCACTCATTTAACTTGCCTTTTAAAGAGCATAATACTCATTAGCAAATTCCATTTGGAACTTGTCAT